>APFE031212941.1:0-12907 GCA_000404065.3 Pinus taeda | reverse complement strand
TTCACAAGTGTGTTGAAAATTGTAAAAGAATCTACAAAAAGTAAAAAGTTTGTTGCATAGTATAAATACAACTAAAACTAGCAATTTCCCTTAAAGGTGCAAAGATACATTAAAGGATAGAAGATTTGGGAAGATCAACCCACCACGAATAGATCTCACTAATGAATACATGCACATAAGGTCTACTAAACTCTCCAATGCAAGCGCCACGAAGCAAGTCCATTGCTCACAACCTATGCATGAGCACAAAGTGTTGGCAAACCTTGCCTTAGGTGTGTCACGACCGACCATTTGTCTTTTCTATGCTACACGATATCGCCAGTCTAGATTTTTGCCAGGGTATGAGATCAATCTCCATCGAAGTCCTAGATCCCAACAACTTGTTCCTTATGCCGCATAGTGGGTCTCCTACAAGATTCCACTAGTCTAGTCGACACTACTTCAGAGTTTTGGTCTAGTATCCTGGAACCGAAGGGGAGGTATGGGATTACTTTGATTTTGTTAGGAATGCACATGCCAATGGTGCTAAGTTTTTCATGGACACATTAGTTGGCATTGATGATATCTAAGTCTTTGGGGAAGTTCATAGTAGATATGGATCTGCTAAGAGGTTTGGGTTATGATGGCATTTGGAGGGCCTCCTGCCACTTTTCTAGACACTTCACAAGAGTATAATAGTGTTGGTGAAAAATTGTAAAAGATAGAGACCTTGAGTTTAGACACATGGGCCAAAAAAGGGTTTCTTTAGTCTAGCGCAACGTCGACATTTTCACCTTACTCAAAAGAAGTAAGTTGTCTCACCCAAGGTGTGTCGTGGCCTTACTAGGATAGGGACTAGAACAAGACATCAAGGAGGGTTGCGCAACGATTACTATTTTCATCTAGGAAATCACATCATCTGACAAGTAACCAACACAAGCTATGAATTGCAACACATCCAAATAAATAGATAGCATTCACATTCATGCATACGAAAATTTTAAAGAGGGCCATGCAAACCAACACATTCAGAAACATAGAGCAATCTCGCTACTCTTTCCATTAAACTTAAGACATAATTACATTCTGGCACTACAACCCTTTTGGTAGAATCATAAGATTCATCATACAATTCAACTCAAAAATACATCAACTAAGAACGGAACCAAGTCTAACAGACTCATCGACAACATCTCAACATATGAGCTTCGTCTCCTCTTGTTGCCTTTTCCTTTGGAATTTTATAAGATTCACTCGTCTGGATTTCCAGCCTTTCCCTCAAATGCAGCGTGCTTTCCTCTTTGGCAGGTTTCGTGACTCGGCTGCAACTGCTGCATCTCTCCTCAGCGACCTTTGTAAACACCATTGTGCGTGCATTTTTCCATTGATCCGAACTTAAATAGGAACACAACAAATTATAGATATAACCATAAATACATAAATGCAGCATAAAATAACACTTCATTTCAATAATATCATAATACTGAATATGCTTAGAAACAGAATGGAAATAAACTAGCTCGGGCGATGGTAGCTTATCTCTGAGAAGAGATGTGATGGCTACATGCCTCTTAATTGTGTTACAATGAGGCTCCAATGCCTATTTATTATTGAGAAACAATGGAAAACCCTCAACATCCAGAAACCTAACCCTAGGAGATGAAGCGCAAAAATTGCGGGCTCTATTTAGGTAAATTGGCACATCAATTTCCCGAGATCGTAACTTTGGGATATGATCTATGTTTGGCTAGCACAATATCTTGTTTAGAATATCTTGAAGAGTAGGCCAAAAAAAATAGCCATGCTTGTTTGGGTCCTTACTCATCTGTCCGCTTTCCCTAAAAATGTCATTTAGGGCCTCAAAACGACTCCGGAAGTTTAGGACCCGAAAAACCACCAAAAATAGTAAACTATGCTACAATTAAGGAAACTGAATGAGACAGTGTTGGGGGTCCAAGTGGGATAGGAGGGTGGCCACCAATATCCACCTGGATCACCCATGATTTCCACTTGACAACCTCTGTGTTTGACAGACCTTAGCGGATTTCCTCTATTGGTTTCCTTGCACACTACCTTTTGATTAGACTTGGTCAAAATATGCCAAAATTTTATCCCCCAAGAAGGACCCAACAGGCCCCTACCACAATTAATTGACTCATCCCCAAGTCAATCCTTGGTTAATTTCATTGCTTCTTCTTGTTGCCACGAGGCTCCTGCATCTGTTGCTTCTTCTTGAATTGTTCCTTCACGTGTTACAGGTTCTCCTTCAAACTAAGGACCCAAATTCGGGATAGATTGAATGGCTTCGGTCTTGAACTAGGTGTATGCAGTTATCGTTGACCACCTGGAATCCAACAGAGTGACAACTTGCTCAATATATGGCATGGTAATGTCAGTTGTTGGTTGGGAAGGTCGGCTAGTCATGAGGGCATTCCATTAGGTCTTTGCTTCCGTAATGAGTGACTGCAATTTCTGAAAGTGGTTATGTGTTGGTGGCTTGAGGTAACGTAGTAGAGCCTTGGTGGCTTGAGAGTCATCCTCGAAATGTTTGATTTGTTTCTCTAGCACATCTGTTTGGGCAGATAGGTCCTTCTACTAGTTGAGGTCAGCGTAAGAAATGCTTGGTTGAACCGTTGATGAGTTTGTTTCCACAAAGCATAGACAGGTTGGTACTTTTTAGCGAGGAAATTAGACCAGCCATGAATTAGTGTAAATATTTATTGCACCTCCTTAGTAGCTTGGTGAAGGGATGCCTTTAGAGAAGTCACATCGGTAACCTTCTACTCAATTTCAGCGGAAAATTGAGTTGCTGGATCAGGGAGTTCTTTCTGGCCAGTTGTGATAGTCTTCTTGAGCTCCCGCTTCAATAAAACAAGGTTAGTGCAATGCAACTTTAATGTGGTCGCAATAGTTCGAAAGGGTGCAAGCTGAGAAATATTTTTCCGCATTAGGTTCTACCTTGGCGATATTAGGCCAAAGTGTCTAGAACTTAGCGCTGATATCATCGACCTATTGCTACAATGTTTTCTTTTCTTGCAGGAGTTGATCGCGCTCATACACTATGGAGAGAAGTTGTTGTTATTGTTGCTCATGTTTGGCTATTAATGTATTATGCAATGCTTCGGCTTGGCAAGTGGCCAATTGAATGGAGGTAAATAACTGAGAGGATGACCAATTCTGAAGGTCATTGGGCATAATGGTAGCAGGGATAGGGAATCAAGCTTACAATGATTGTCCACTAGCAATTGATTTCTCAGATTGGCTTTGGGGTAAGGTTTCCCAATGTAGGTCCCTTCGTGTGTTGTAGTTTCTCCTTCAAATGAAGGACCCAACAAATAGAATCATGCCTAGGAGGATTATAGGAATGAGTGTGGATTCAAATGATAAGTCAACTCTTCAGATCTGGTGTGTGATATTGCTTCCTAACTGCCTTCTTCGGGCATTCTTGGAATGCTCTGAACTAATCAAGTAAGAGCTATTGATAGTGATGTTGATGGTGAGGTTAATGACTTACACTGTTTAGAGTGTCAAGAGCTATTGGCGATGAGTTTGACATATTGCATTCTTAAGAGTACCACGCAATAAAAACTAATTTAATAAAAGAAAATAAAAATAAATAAATCTTAATGATTAAAATAAACAATATCTACCCAACGTATCTCCACATCAAAACACCTTCATAAAAATCACATCCATAAAACTTATCACAAAATCTACTTAAAAATGAAAATTATCACAAAATCTACTAAAAGAAAAAAGACATTCATTTTTTTAAAAAGAGACCATAAATTCAAAAAGGAAAGTGTAGAAGAACCTACAAACGACCGAAAGTTCACATGGTATAAATATTAAAAAAAAAAAATCATATCAAATAACAAGTACTTTTTATATATCTCATTTGAAAGGTCATATATATATTATATTATCTTTTCAATCTCATTTTTAATCGTTGATAAATAAATTTTAAAATTTAATTGTTAAATATGGAGCAATCATAAATATAGCGTAGTTGCTTTTTATTTAAATATAATGTTTAGATTTCCTTTTCTTTATATAGATATTTATATCACGCTTCATTATTATCAATGCAATGCTGAATATTTCTTAAATAATATTTAAAAGTTAAAATATAATTTTAAAATGTTATTTTTGGAAGAGTTTTGAATGTTCAGTTTCAACTACGAAAGGTTGTCTTTTCACCTAACAATACCATTGATGAGGTTGTTTTTTAAAACAATCCCGTATACTATTTCAAAGATTATATCTAGTACTTAGTGCCTTTTCTAAAATATATATGGTTTAATATTTCCAATCACTCATAAATTTATGTGACCCTGTTTAACCCTGGGTACTTTATAATTTTAATAAACTATTTTTAAAATTATTAATGTTAATTATTGTATTAAATAATATATAAGATAAATGTGTAATTTTTTAAATAAGGTTTTTAAATTTTTTATTTATTATTAGACAATATAATGAAGCATATTTACAAATTAAGAATATCCGTGGTAAAGTGGAGATGAATCTCCATGGTTTAAAATCTTGTTACATGTCTTTTTAAATTTATATATGTTTAATTCATATATTAATTTTTAATTAATAATAACAATAAAGTTATAATTTAGTTAATTTTCAATAGTTTCTTTATTCTTGGAAATGTGAGATGTATCATGAGGTATGTGTTTTGACACATATTGGTGTTGCTTATGATGTCCACTAGTAGTCGTGATAGTGAGGTGGAAATTATAAGCAACAAAATGATTGTTGCTCAAGTTCATAAATGTTGCAAAATTGTTGAAGATGTCCAAGGTGAGCTCTTCCAGTGATTGTGTAGAAAATCGTGTTTGAAAGTGGAGCTACACTCTAAAAAATGCAACGATGGGCCATGGAGACGGTTGTAAGGATTGAAGGATATGTTTGAAGATCTAAGAAGATTATGGGTCCTAGGAAAATGAGTTTTGGGTGGGAGATGTTGTTGTTGTTGGATTTGGTGTAGCGGTTATTGGTGTTGTGTATGTTAGAGCCCTATACTATAGTAATCAAAGTCAATTTGGTCTTTTTATGTATTTTGGTCAAGTTGTGAAGTTTAGTCATGATCTTATAAAGATCAAGTCTAAAGTGTCATTTGGAGAAATAAGTGGTGTCACATCATGAGTTAGTGGTAATGAATTATAGTGTCCGTTGTAAAATCAAATGTGTCATCAAGTCCTTATCATCACAAAAGGTGCGTTGTGCAACTGTGATGCACTTTTGTTGCAAGAATATATTTTGAAGTTTGAAGGTTTGCGTTTGGCCCAGAAGCTTTCTCACAGGTTTACAACGTTGTATGGACAATTTCACACTAGCTCAATTCTTTCAGCAGTTCATAGGATGGACAAAGGCAGTATAAACTTGGAGCAATACGCTTTTGGAGAAACACAACGAATGCAATGTGCTTTCACACAATCAATGTATTTTCACCATATCTCTTAAACCATGTACCTATTTTCCATAAATTTTTACAAGAGAGGCATGGAGGTGAGATGAATAAACCCACTTAATTTCATATCAAAATGTTTCACGGTTTTCGAGAAACAAGCCACCGTAATCTACAACCATTTTTGGATTTTCTTGAAAATTGTGAGTCTAATTTAGCCCTTTTTTTGTGGAGAAGAGTTATAATGATATTAAATTGATATCAAAAAATAAGCTCAATATGTCCCACCATTTAGGAGATATTCGAAAAATATCAGTCGATGCGATTTTGGAGAAACGCAACAGTTATCGTTGTGCTTTCAGACAGTCAACAATTTGACCAACAAATCTGACTTCAAACCTTCCAAAATCGATTTTGATGATTTTGAAAAGTGCCCTGGCTGTGCTAGACGTGGGGTCTAATTACACGTTGTGTGGGGGGAATATGACACATCATGAATATGTTATCAAAGGATCTCTAAGAAAACATCTTAATGAAGTAGGTCTTCCTATTTTATCATGAAAACAAAGGCTTTACATATGCTTAGGGCTACTCGGGATCTCCATTATATTCATTTTGGTACAATAGAAAATTTTGTATATGTTTTTAATGTGGAGACTGAATACTTGTTTACATTTTTTTATGGATGCATGCTAAACTTATCCATTTTGCTTGATGGAATGCCATTGGTGATTCCTTAACATCTCTCAGTGATGATTTTCTAAGAATTTGTTCATTGGTTGCTAGAGAATGCATCCATGAACTTAGTTGTAAGGCATGGAGGTGCAAATGTCCTAGTTTCTAAGCTTGTAAGCAAGACAATTTCTCTGTACTTTTTTGCTCATTGGTTCCCTCCTTACCTAGTTCCACTCCAAATCTAATAAGGTACACAACGAACTTAGGGACAGAGGAGAAGTATTTGAAGTGATTTTCATTCCTATTGACCAAAATAAAGAGGCTTTAGAAGACTACTGAGATAAAGTAATTAAAAAGGAGAAGAAAATTTGAGGACAATCTCAATTTTTTACTCTTCTTGTGTTGCCAAGCGACCATTATGGTTTATTTCTTAAAAGGCTTAAACCAAAAAATTGATTGTTACTCAAAGAGAGTTGTCCCAAAACTGTAACTCTGCTGCCAAGGAATTTCCTTTCAACATTTTATGTGCCCAATTATTCATGAATTTTAAAGTAGCCTTGAATCATTTGGGGTTGGGATATAATTTTGCAAACAATGTTTAAAGAGGGATAAACTTGTTCCAAATCTCAACAATATCATTTTTAAGGAAAATATGGCAGTGAGTAGCCTTCTGACACTTTGATTATATAACAGAATAAAATCTAAATAGGGCATTCGCTCTGCAAGTTCTAAAATTTTTAGTTGTGCAATGAAATCCCATCTCCACGTTGCGCAACTGTGAGAAAGCACCTAGAATGCCTCCAAATCAACGATAATAGGTCAACATGTGTGCCATATCATCTACATCAAATTTAGGAGTCAAGAATCATCATTATAGGGATTCAAAAATTTTCTTTATCAAGTTGTCATGTTGAATTTAATGAGTCAAACTTAACGCCTGCTTTCTAGCACATAATTCATAATTTGTTGTAACTTATATTATTGTAACTAAAATCTATTGTGGGGAAGTTGGATGAACTTTAATCCTTGAGCCTAGGGATGAGATTTTACTATATATCTTGTAAATTTCTATAGACAAAGGGGTTGGTTGGTCAAGCTCAAGAAGAAAGAACATTGTGTGTATTGTATTTTCTTGATTTTCCAATGAATGAAAAGACAGAGGACTAATTTTACAGGGATTCTTGTGTTATTTTCTTTGGAGATGTGCTTCTTAGTTTAGTAAGTTATATTCTACTATCAATCATGTTTTGAAATGTGTCTTCTTGTTTAGTTGAACAAATATCTATCTCGGAATGCACTTCAAAAAGTTCTCTATTTCAGTTCGCTAAACATTTGTATTTTCAACTTGAATGGCATTTAGAATTCATCCTATTGTTTGATGCTTTGTATGTCATTTTCCACCTATCTTCTAGTCACCCTCCTACAATGAATTTGACTTTAAAAACTCCAAAAATATTAGCTACCTTACCCCAGTAGAAGATCACTCTCTCTATTCATCCTGTCACTGGAAACAAATCAACTTATATGTCACTGTATTGCCCAATGGGTCTATCTTATCTCATGCCAACAAACCTTTAAAATAAATTCCTTTATGAGCACCATACCTAGCCTAAAATTTAAGTGACTGAAGTATTAGACAGAGAGAGCCCTCTCAGAAGATGGAAGGGCTAGATTCCAAGCTTCTACGTGCTTTGTGGTTACCTTTGGGTTCCTCTCTTTAGTTAGGAGGAATTACCTAGAGCTAACATAGTGGCGTCATTGTCAAGGATCGAAAGCTTACATCTTCCCTGGGAAGGAATCCTAAAGATGAGATTTGACTTCTGATGGTGAACACAATCCAAAAACATGAAGGTTGTACCTTTCACCTGGTGACTCCAATCAAGTTTCAACCTGATCCACAGACTCCACTGGCAACAAGAACCAAAAATCAAGGTTTTACTAGCGACTTTATTGGCTCAAGATGGATCAAATATCTACAAGGTATGCTCCTATGCATTGCATTCATATTCCAAGATTTCCAAATCGCATGACTTGTGTAGATTGGCAGACTTGTTTTCCAAGATTAAAAGATCAGGTAGGAGATGATGTTTCTCTTCACTTGGTTAAATTTCACATGCATGTGCGTAGAATTAAGGTTCAATTCCATGAAAATTGTCTCATGAAGATGTTGATGGCTACCTTAGAGGGAAAGGCAGGATCCTAGTATGAAGGATTTCCATTTGCTAGTCTGTATTCCCTTAAAGAATTTCATTTAGTATTTTTTGAGAAATACAAAGAATCTCATCCTTCTTTGTTATTGGTTGAGAATTGTTGTAACCATTTTGAGTATTTCATTCAAAATCTAGAAAATTATTATGGCAATGAATAGTTCATGGATGAAGAAATCCTGGAAGCTTTTTACAAGAACCCTTTTCATCACCAAGACGAAATGGTAACTTCTCTCTTGGATGAAAATGAAATCGAGCAAGATTTTAATGCTAATATTCATGTTCCATCCTCTAAAATGTATGAAAATTTCTAGTAGTTTGGTCAGTATTTTTGTGATCAAAGATATGTGGATAGTCATTCATATTTTTCTTCATATTGTTCATTTCCTGAATCTTTGATTCAAGAACAGATTGATCATAATCTATTTTTTGAGGCAACAAGTGTAGAAGCTTTAAACACTCAAACATCACATATCATAAAGCTTCAAGAAAGAAACAACCTAGTATATGACACTCTTCAAACATAAACACAAGAAGATAATTAAGATCATAGACAACAAATTCAATCAAATATGCTATTTTGTCAAGAAATTGTTTATGATGAGTCTCAGAAAAACATTAAGTTTACTTTAAATAAAGAGCTCTTGGCCACACATGACAAATATGGCTTAGAACTTGGGAGAACTGATGAGGAAGGAAGGGTTGTTTTAAATCCCTTTGAAAATGAAAATATTATTCAAGATTGTACATTCTTTGAAGTAATAAATTCTAAGATTTTGAAAAAGAAAATTGATATCCCTGATGACTTGAACGAGGAAATAAACATAGTGGATATAGTTGTTCTTATTAAATCTTTTCATAAGTATTCAAATCTTTTACTTGTGGTTAATATGAATGAATATTTTATCACACAAACTACTATCTTTTCTTTTGTCAATGAATCTAGGTTTCATAATAAACGCAGTGAGAATCAGTTTTGGAAGGTGCACAACTATGACAGAGCACCTATATTGTGTCCAACACAACCATGACACTTGTCACAATCATCAAAATCAATTTTGGACGGTTCACAACTGTGACAGAGCACCTATATTGCATCAATATCAACGAGAATAGGTCAGCAAGTGTGCCAGATCATCTACATCGAATTCAAGAGTCAAGAATCATCATGATAGGGATTCAAAATTTTGCTTTACCAAGTTGTCATGTTGCATTTAAAACTCAAATTTGACTCATGTTTTCTAGCATATAATTCATAATTTGTTGCTATATTATTGGAACTAAAATCTATTGTGGGGAAGTTCATTGAAATCGAATACTTGAGCCTAGGGAAGAGTCTTGACTATATATCTTGTAAATATTTATAAACAAAGGTGTTGGTTGGTTAGGTTTGAGCAGAAAGAACATTGTGTATTGTATTTTCTTGATTTTCCAGTGAATGAAAAGACATAGGCCAAATTTTACAGGGATTCCTGTGTTAGTTTCATTGGAGATGTGGTTCCTAGTTTTATAAGTTATATTTTGTTATCAATCATGCTTTGAACTGTGTCTTCTTGTTTAGTTGAACAAAGATTTGTCTCAGAATTCACTTCAAAAAGTGCTTTGTTTAAATTTGCTAAGCATTTCTGTTTTCCACTTGAATGGCATTTAGAATTCATCGCGTTGTTTGATGCTCTGTATGTCATTTTACACCGGTCATCTACTCACCCTCCTACAACGAATTTGATTGAAAAAAAGAAGAAGAAGAAGAAGAAGAAAATACTACCTACCTTGCCCCTATAAAAGATCCCTCTTTCTATTCATCCTATCACTGTAAAGTAATTAACTTATATGACCGTATTTCCCAATGTATCTACCATCTCACATGCGAGAAAACCTTTAAAATCTATTCCTTTCTAAGCACCATACCTAGAATAAAATCTAAGTGATTGAAGCCTTAGACAAAGAGCCCTCTATGAAGCTGGAAGGGCTAGATTACAAGCTTCCAAGTGGTTTGTGGTTACCTTTGGGTTCCTCTCTTCAGCCTGGAGGAATT
The DNA here is from genome assembly GCA_000404065.3 of Pinus taeda. Taxonomy (NCBI): domain Eukaryota; kingdom Viridiplantae; phylum Streptophyta; class Pinopsida; order Pinales; family Pinaceae; genus Pinus; species Pinus taeda. The sequence goes on along the minus strand of APFE031212941.1, from coordinate 2,592 downwards.
ACAGAGAGCTAATAGTGTAGATTGTATATGCTAGTGAATATTAAGATATTGTGCTTTAGATCCTTAAATGTTTTTGGTTCATTTTGGGAAATCTTTCCCAAATCACTTGACACATCCATATCTTGGCAGTGGATTTGGTTTCTATAGCAATATATGGGGTGGTAACATTGTTTTTATATGATTCCCAAATTTTAGACTACTCATCGACTATGCATATTGTCCTTCAATTAGAATTGACGGTTGTCCTCCAATTTGAGGTGATGTTTGAGATGTTTGTGATCGGTCATCCTTTTTTCTTATTGGCATTGATTTGTTTCTTTGAGCTCCGATATTTGTGTTTGAATGATTTTGGTTGTTTATGTTGAGGAAATTTTTTTAGGAGTGTTTCCCAACGTCCCTATATTGCTCAGCGAGTTATTATGATTAGCACAGTTGGTGGTGTTTTTGAATTTTTTTCTCCCTCCATTTATGGTTGATGAGCCTGTGAATGTAATTGAGGGGATTACTTTTGAAGGGGAATATCAACATCCCATCGCTTTTGTTTGGGTAGTTTATGTTGTTGATATAGACATTGTCCTTTTTGTTTATAACTTCTCCTCTTTTGGATGTTGGAACAACCCTCTTTCCAAGGCTTTAAGCGTCACATATTGGGATTGGTCCTTATTGTCTAGGTGATATTTACTCTATTTGGCACCACCATTCTGCTTCGTTGTACTCCTAGTACTTTCCTTTTCGTGATTAGCTGGGAAAGTAGTATCTTATTGGAAAAAAATTTCTCCACTTCAGAGATGGACACCTGCGATGGCATTTCTCATTCCATGCAATATTTTCATTGGGGACTTTTACTTGTTATTTAGTCGATCTCTTTACATGGACTAAGTGGTGTGAAGGATAAGGTAGTAACATATACAACCTATTCAACATCATATTTCTATTTTTTCCCTCCTTATCATGAATCTTTGGCTAGAAATACCCACAGTATCGAAAGACTCAATGCTGCCAATTATATACTCTTTTTGGATCTGTATGTGCGCGGCATGGGTGTTGGGACCACCTGATCATTACAATATCACATGGATGATTTATACACAGAAGGCAAGAATGGGGCTATAAAGCAGCCTTATTAGATTACATGTAGATAATGAATAGGATGATTTTGCAAAAATATTTCCTTTCTTTTATTTCTCTAGTTAGAGTTATTCTCAGTGGGCAAGAAGGGCATGATTCGAAGGAGGATAGGTTGTCCCCTCATTTTCAATTATTCAGGTTGGTAAACAATCAATTCTTAGCATTAATATTATTTGGGAGGTCTTGATGAGCTATTCTTTTCAGTTGTTTTTGGGTTGTAGGTGGATCTAAGTGCCTATTGCCTTTTGAATGTGAGATATTTTTAGGATGTGAATTGTCCTATTTCCAAACTAGGGTTATGATGTCTAATGTTGTGCAAGGACTAGTAGTTGCCATAGTACTGGTCCCACCATGCCACAAGAACTTGGCACATATTAAACCAATATTTAAACAAAAATAAATAACATTAAATGCAAATATATTTTAATTTATGCCCAAAATTTTCCCATCCTCTCGTCACAAATACTCAACATCCTCTCATCCCCTCTTGAACCTACATGGAAGAAGGGAAGAACAGGGTCAGAGGGCGTGGCAAAGCACCTTGACGAATTCATGGTTGTTGACTCCTTACTATATAAAATGGGAAAATATAGATCCCAAATCTATCATGATTCCATTTCAAATCATTACCCTATTTTTCTACAAATGGACTTCCAAAAAGCCATAATTAAGTACCCCTTTAAATTTCATAGATTATGGCTCAAGGAGTAGTCTTTCATATCTCTTGTTTATGAATCATAGGGTAATTTATAGGTGGATTCTTTTATTTCTACTATGGAGATCTTATATTTTAAGATGAAAAACTTAAAAGCATTAATTAAAGCATGGGCCTGGACTTTTATAGGTGGTCAGTGTTGAGAATTTGAGACTATTGAATCTGAACTATATTCATGCCAAAATGCTTTTATTCATATAGAATTTTCAGACAAGCTAAAGAAAAGGATAAGCACATTAGCTAAAAGGAAAACTAGCCTTCTCAGAATGGAGGAGGAACATTGGAGGTTCATAAGCAGAGAAATTTGGACTAAGGAGGGTGATCAAAACGCCAAAGTTTTTCACAAGTCCACATCCTTTAGGAAGAATAAGAATTTTATTAGGGAAATCTCGTATGTTAAGGAAAATTCCAGTACCTCTCAGTAGCATTTGGAAAAGATAGCGAGGAACCACTTTGTCAATCTACTTAGAGATTCCAGTGATTGTATATTATAAGAATAGCTCAAGGTCATCCAACACCTTCTAAGGATCTTTTCAGTGGAAGACATTGATGAATTGGGGAAGAATACGACTCTACAAGAGATCAAGGGAGTCATGAATTCTTTTTGCCAAGGACAAAAGTCCAAGGCCCAATGGATGGACAGTGGAGTTCTACTTGGAATTTTTTGACTTGATGGGAGAGGACATTCTAAGGGTTGTTGAGGAGGCAAGGTTGACAGGGAAAGTGATCGAGACCATTAGCTCTACCTT
>APFE031212940.1:8880-21094 GCA_000404065.3 Pinus taeda | reverse complement strand
TCAGAACTGGTTTGAACCTGAATGATTGGATAGAACTCATCTTCCTGATTTTGGCACCATGAAAGATTCAGAAAACAGTCGTCGTATGAGGAAGTTATGCCAAAAAAGAGAATTGCCCAATAACATTGAAATTTTGAAACTTTTTCGAAAAAAATTAAAATAAAATGTTCCTTGGAATATTATGTTTTGGGCAACTAATAGCAAGATGCCATGTGGCATGCTCCGAAACCACCATGTGGCCCAGATGACATCATCATGATGTCAGCATAGTTTGGGCAATTGTTTAAAATTTTGGTGGGGTTGTGAATTGAACCCACGATGAGTCAAACGCATTACAACGCTTTAGCAATGCACCACAAGGACCAAACTTGTTTAATGTTGCAACAAACTTATGTTAAAGTTTGAATTGGTTAAGGGCGGGGCCCAAGGGGGCTAGCCCCCACGCATATGACCATAGTGCGCAGAACGAGGGCATAAACTCCTAACCGCCATCACAACAATCAACGGTCACATCTTGGGTATTACATGGTCACATTCACATTTATTGTGGAAACCACGACCAATTTACCAACCGTGCCATTAAAGTTTGGCACATAATCCAACACAGACTGTCGATTTCAAAGGTCCCGTTTACATGCATGGGTAACATGACAGTTAGGTGGCAGTTAAGATGGCGGGAATAATGGTGGAGCACCAAATTTGGGTGGTCCCGCCATAGTTGGCGGAGCTAACTAGTCCCAACTACAGTTAGCTGGAGTGATTCTAGGCCAAACTGGAGGAAATCTATAATGAGCCATAACTTTGGCTAGGAAAGTCCTTTTTGGACAATTTTTTTTTTTAATTTGGGTCGCTTCGACCTTCTGAAGCCACTGGCATAGGATTTACAGCCATCTGGGGTGTTTTGTAGGTGGTTTTGCTTCGTGGAAGTTCCAGGAGCCACTTGGGCCAAATCAGTTTGGGAGCTGCATTGGGAATTGTGCAGCCAGGGAATGTGGAAAAAAGGTCATTCATAAAGGTTTTCAGTATTCTGAATCCATTTCTACAGCTTGTTTTTCCTGTTGAGGCACTCTTCTGACTGTTTAGCTTCAGGGAAGCTTTCAGGGCCACTAGGGCCATTTCAGTGCTTGAGTTGTTTGGGGGCTATGTTCATCCATTTTTGGTGATTCAAAAGCCTATGTCTGCTATTTTAGACCTTTTGAGTCTAATGGAAGAGGTTTCAAAACCAATTGAGGTCATATTCAGCTTGAAATTCTCCACGCAAGTATAAATGGCCACCGGGGCCAATTGGGGAAAGTACTGCATAAGGTACAATTTCACTATTTAGTGCTTGGGAAAGAGCATGTTTAGCTAATTCCTATCTTCTGATTCTGTATTTACAGTCAGGTCTATATTTTGAGACACTCATATTCTTGTATTAGCCTTTCTAGCTTTTTTAATACAAAAAGACAAGCCTAGTTTGAGAGGCTTGGTCCAGCAGATATAGCCCAAAAGGGGTGAATTGCTTCATCATTTTGATGTCTTTATTTGCCAAAGATGTTATGCTAAACAAAACTGATATAAAGTGTTAAACAACAAATATACATAACTTTCATACACACATAATCACCTATACAGTTGCAGAAAGTTATTTGTTTTATTCCGCAAGACATCAAACTTCAAGTATGTGTATGTCAATGACTTCTAAGTGTTTCCTTCATTATTTATTTAGGCAGAGCTTGTAGAGGGCTAGGTAGCCTCTGGAACTCATCCTCTCTTTAGAGGTGGCATCTCCGGTGAATGCCCCTACAGTTTATCTTTGTATAAGAAATAAGAAGTTTTCACATTTTCAGAGGTCACTTAGAGTGTATAGCTCACATTAGAAATTATGGGAAATGGATACCTTGCACCCTTAAACAAGTACATTCAATTTTGAGATTAGATGGCTATTTCACCTCCACATGTAGGTAATGAAGGTGAAAGACAAAGCTATAAATCTGATTTCAATCATATTTCCTTTGATCCTGTAAAGCATGGTAAATTTCCACACCAGCATTGGAAAATAATTGCATGTTCTTTTTGTGGTTTGGTTAACCATAGTGTTTCTAGATGTTGGAAAAGAATGGCAAGATACAAGAAACTTTTGAAGGAAAGGAGGCAAGAAGCCAAAGTTCCATTGAACAATGGAAATCAGGCTATCAAGAAGATGAACATGTGTTGCACTTATTGCCATAAGCATGGACATACTGCTGAAAGGTGTTGGACTCTGAATCCAACAATGCTTCCACGAAAGTTGAAGAAATTGGAGAAAGAGTATGGCAAGAGTGCGAAGGAAGTTTCCATCATTGATATGTGTCAGGATGATACACATGTTGATATCGATGTGCAGTTAAAGGAAGCGCCTTTGAAATGGATTGGTAAGAAATGGTTAGAATTCTTATCCAATTAAAGTTGCATGTCTTTTGATTGAATGCATTTCTTTGTTAAGGGAATGCAAGTTGCAGGGTCGTAAAAGATGAGTATAATACTCAGTAGTTTTGCAACAATGTATTTCATTTCAGCTCTTTTCACCCATATGTGTTTTTATTGGGTTGATGTACATGTTGGTATTTGCAAAAGAAGAGTTGAAGTTACACTTGTACATAGATGTTGTAGGAGTATTTGTTGAACTGTATATAGTTCATTGTACATGATACATGCATAGGTGTTTGTAAATATATCTTGTTGTTGGTCGACTAGTGTCGCTTGTGAGCACACTTTTACATTGTCGATTGTGTCACATGTTTCACCAAGTCGTCTCAATTATACCACTTATGTTGTCGACTTGTGTCGATCGTGGTGCACATGTTTCATTGACCTGTGTCAATTGTAGCACTTATGTTTTGGTTTGCAGATTACTGTGGGGTGGCTTTTGAGAAGAGTTCGGATTTACCACAGTGCTCATCATTTTTATATCGACATTCCGAGTCTCAAACCAGACTCATCATTAGGATAATTTGTGCAGAGAAAAGAAGGTAAATGGTAGGTATAAATATGGCTAGATGCAAAAGCAAATTGGCCGACTATTGACAATTTAATTTAAATATTTTTATTTTAATTTCTTTTATTTTATGTTGTCGACTTGTGTCGATTGTGGTGCACATGTTTTGTCGACTTTTCAGTTGTGTACACACTTGTTAGGTTGATGGTTGAGTCCATTGTTTAGCATATTTCAGGAGAAATTGTTGTTGATGTTTGTCTTGTTGCACAAGATACCTTTGGTGTCATTTGGTGCAGGGAAAGAATTTGGGGCAAAGCTGTGCACAATTCTATGAGCTGGAAAAGTATGCATGCAAAGAGGGCTCAAATTTCAGCATGGGTCTCTACTTCTTTTGAGAAGTTTTTGTAGCAAGTATCCCAAGAGTTTGGGATGAGAATTTGCAGTACCTTCAACATGCTACAACCAGTAAAAGCCTTCTCATTTGGGAGGCAACTCTTCTTCTCGAGCGAAGGTGCCATGGATGGGCATTGTGACAGTTGGCAAGATCACATGTTCAAAGGAAGATTTCAGCTCATATATCAGCAAGTATCATTGCTGGTTTCTTCAATTTCAGATTTGTCTGGCAAAAGAACTTGGTCGGGGTTTGACGAGTACTTGCCTTATGAAGAAAAAAGTCACCATGATAACAGTTGGCAAGGCAGGACATTTTCGCATAGTATGCTCTGTTGGTTGAACATAAGAGGATATTTTTGTTCCTCAAGTTTTGTACAGTTCAATTCAGAGATTCGGTAATCTTTTGGGGACCAAAAGCCTCTCATTTGGGAGGTGTGATCAAGAGCTCAGGACCAAGTGTCGTAAAATGGTCAAAAATGAAAGTGCTCACAACAAAATTTTCCAATGAATATTTTATGGAATATTCTCTTTTATTTTTATTTTTCAAATTTGGCAACCTTGGACCCAGCAGATGTATCCCAGGAGGGGCGAACTACTTTATCAACTTCTTTTGCATCTGTGATTGAGTTATTTTACATAAAAAAATTGTTTTACTGTGTTAAACATAAAAGGAAGTAATTCTACTATACTTAAATGGGTCATGAACAACTGAAATTTTCATTTGTTTTTAACTACAAGACATGTACATCTTTTAAACATGTATGTTACTGAATTGAATACCTTGGAAAGCATTTACAAGTAGTTTCAAATTCATATCGAGTTGGTATCAGAGCTATGTTGTTTCTTCTTTATAACAAAACCAGTCAAATAAAGCTATAGACAGAGCCTGAAAAGAGACAGGAAGCCTTCGAAATGATCTTGTTATACAATTGCAAAGTAGATAAATGCTCTTTTTAGTCAATCTTTGGTGTAGTTGTCTTTTGATTGTTTTTGTGCAAGGATATTTTGATTGTCTTGCAAGTTTTGAGCACAATAGCTTGAAAAGAAGATTAGGGATAGCCATTGAATAGCTAAGTCTTCGAGAAGACAAAAAGGAATAGCAAATATTTTCCTTACCCCAAGGACCTCACGACAATCCATGAAGCACAAGAAGTTTGATGCAAAACAGGTTATTGAATAAGAGTTTGACTCTGCAATCATTTGATTTAGGAATTTGTTAAAAGATTCTGAATTTTGCTGAAGCTCTTTTGTTCATTTTTATAATGACAACTTCCATAAGTGAGTTCTCAAAATCATCCTCCTTCACAAGATTCTTTGATGAAGGCTTGAAGCAAGAATTTTTCGTCATGATGAATATGGTGAAAGAAATGTATGAGGATGAAAGGCAGATCTCTAAACTTCAAGAGCAGTTGAATTCCATGAGGGAAGAGAAGCAGTTGCTTTCTGAACAATTGCAGGAAATGGAAGGCCAACTTAATATTTCAAACATGAATATGGAAAGGATGCATGAGTTGGAGACACAACTCCATGTTTCCAAAGAAGCCTTAGCCAAGTATCAGCTTGAAGAAGAGGTAAACAATTCTAGTTTGTCTTCAAATTCTTATAAGAATGTTTATGTTGGTTCTTTTGAGAAACATACCATAGGCATAGGGTCCAAGTTGATGTCCAAAATGGGATATGAATGAAAAGGATTGGGTAAACATGCACAGGGTATATTTGAGCCAATAATGGTTGAGGTAAGGCCTAAGAATTTGGGTCTTGGCTATGGACAATCTTATGGAGAAAGTTCCAAGGCAGCCATGAAGGCAATTGAAATAGTTCCTCGAAGGAGTTCCATTTCAAGTTCGCTACCTCAAATTCGTAAATATTATATTATTGGGGAATGCAATAGTTTGAAACATACCTTGCAAGAAGAAGGTGTGCATAAGCATGCACTTGAACAAGAGAATTGTGAAAGCTCTAAAACCTTTGAAGGGATTGATGGTGTTCGAAAAGTAGCTTCATCTTCATTTGATTCACCTCCTCATGAAGGCAATGAAGGTGAAAGAGAAAGGTACAAATTTGATTTCCATCACACTTCCTTTGATCATGTAAAGAATGGAAAATTTCCACACAAGCATTGGAAAAGAATTGCATGTTCTTTTTGTGGTTTGGTTAACCATAGTGTTTCTAGATGTTGGAAAAGAATGGAAACATAGAGGAAACTTTTGAAGGAAAGGAGGCAAGAAGCCAAAGTTCCATTAAACAATGCAAATCATGTTGTCAATAAGATGAACATGTGTTGCACTTTTTTCCATAAGCATGGACATACTGTTGAAAGGTGTTGGACTCTGAATCCAACAATGCTTCCACGAAAGTTGAAGAAATTAGAGAAAGAGTATGGCAATAATGGGAAGGAAGTTTCCATCATTGATATGTGTCAAGATGATACGCATGTTGATATCGATGTACAGTTAAAGGAAGCGCCTTTGAAATGGATTGGTAATAAATGGTTAGAATTCTTATCCAATTAAAGTTGCATGTCTTTTAATTGAATGCATTTCTTTGTTAGGGGAATGCAAGTTGCAGGATGGAAAATCTGAGTATGAGACTCACTCTATCGCAACGAAAGTTATATTCATTTTAGCTTTGAAAGTACATGTACATGTGATCGAGGATATTGTACTTGTGATTGTACTTAAGAGAAAGTTGAAGGATAAACTGCATGCATGAGAATGATATGCATGAGCAGAGGGATCATGATGATTTCCTTGTATTTTAAACATGTATGTGTTATTAACTTGAAGGGTTGATTACTTTGTTTTTAACCATGCATGTAATGTAATATTGACTTGGAAAAAGTTAATTTGATCTCCAAGATTGTAAAGAGGATAAATGATGAAGTGTTTCATCTCTGTAAAAGCCTTCTCATTTGGGAGGTAACTCTTCTTTTGGAGCGGAGGTGCCATGGATGGGCATCACGAGAGATGGAAAGCCCACATGTTCAGAGGAAGATTTTAGCTCATATATCAGCAAGCATCATTGCTGGTTTCTGCAAATTTTCAGTTTGTCTAGTGAGCAAACTTGGTCAGGATTTGACAAATACTTGGCTTATGTAGCAAAAAGTCGGCATGATGACAGTTGATAAGGCAGGACATTTTGGCATCAGTATGCTCTTTTGGCTGAACGGAAGAGGACATTTCTATTCCTAAAGTGTTGTACAGTTCAGTTTAGAGATGTAGTAAGCTTTTGTGGACCAAAAGCCTTCTCATTTGGGAGGTGTGATCAGGAGTTCAGGACCAAGTGTCGTAAAATAGTAAAAAATGAAAGTGCTTAGAACTGGTTTGAATCTAAACAAATGGATATAGTTCGCCTTCCTAATTTCCGCACCGTGAATGGTTCGAAAAACGGTCTCCATATGAGGAAATTATGCCAAAAAGAAGAATTGCCTAATAAAATTGAAATTTTGAATTTAATAAAAAAAAATTAAAAGAGAATATTCGACAGAATATTCATTGGAATATTTTGTTCTGGGAAACGAATGGCAAGCTACCACGTGGTAGGCTTGGAGGCTGCCACGTGACCAAAGTGACATCAAAAATTTGGGCGCATGTTTAAAATTTTGGTCGAATAGTGGTTTAAACCCGCAACCTACCATGGAAGAGTCATATTTTTTACCAATGCACCAATGCAACAAAACTTGTTATGACCCCAGCAGGCACCATATTTGAAGTTTAAAATTACTTTGGGCTGGGCCTGAAGGGGGCCAGCCCCCATACCATATGCCCATCTGTCAAGAACCGAGGGCCTCCACCTAACCACCAGCACATTGAAACGGTCACCGCAATAGTGTTTGCAACGTGGGCACATAACCCAAAATGCGGAGTGATGTTATCACTCAGGTTGTTCCCTGGCTCCAGGAGGGAATACGACTGAGGTAACCACTAACCAATCTTTCAGCTGCAGATCCTAGCTAATCTGTAACCAGAGAAGCCCTCTCTGGTTACAGATTGGCTAGGATCTGCAGCTGAAAGATTGGTTAGTGGTTACCTCGGTCGTATTCCCTCCTGGAGCCAGGGAACAACCTGAGTGATAACACGGAGTTTACACAGCGGCACCGCTTGTTAACCAAATAGCCTGGCACGTAATCCGAGGCTAAACTACTGGTCCATAACTGCGATCACATGCACCATAATTATAACTGTTAGTTAAGTGGCAAGTTGGCAGATTTTTGACAGAACGCTCCAAAAATGGCGGAATTGCCTATTTATTGAGGTTATCTGGCAGTTAGCCAGTTTTATCTAGAGTTTTTCTAGGGCAGACTGGAGAATCTTTAATGAGCCATAATTTTGGTTAGGAAAGTCCTTTTTGGACGTTTTTTTTTTTTTTTTTTAGTAGTCAGATGGTTCTGAAGCCATTAGCATAGGTGAGAGAGCAATCAGAGGTCATTTGCAGGTGTATTTTCTCCGTGGAAGTTCTAGAAGCCACCAAGGCCCATCATTGTGAGAGCTGTATTGGGCTGCATGTACCCATTGGAGGTGAACCAGTAGTCAATCCTGAAGGATTTGAGTGTTTTGAATCCATTTTTATAGTCTATTTCACCTGTAGAGGCTTGTATTCAGCTGTAAAATCATTTTGAGGTTTTAATCGAAACGAGGACATGCCCATTTGGGCTTCTTGGATCCAACAGATGTACCCCAGGAGGGGTGAACTGCTTTATCAACTTCTTTTTCATCTGTGGCTGAGTTATTTTACAGAAAAAAATCATTTTAGTGTGTTAAACAGTAAAAGGAAATAATTCTACTATACTTAAATGGGTCATGAACAATTGAAATTTTCATTTGTTTTTAACTGCAAGACATGTACATCTTTTAAACATGTATGTTACTGAATTGAATACCTTGCAAAGCATTTACAAGTAGTTTAAAATTCAGATCACTGTGGCACTTACTTGTTTGTCCTCTTTGCTCCACCTACTTCTTAGAGGCAAGGTGGTCACTCTGCTTATGGTTTCATAACTAAGAGAGATGGACAAACCTATGATAATAGTTGTAGAACTGTCTTCCTCTTGAGTGTGTAATTCCATGGAAAAATCATGGGAAAGATCATCATCATGCCCCTTTAGAAAATCAAAGAAACCCAACCATTGGCATCTTTTAAAGATGTCAACTACAAGAGGGTGTTGGTGAATTCTGCTGGTGTCTGAGGGTTCCCTTCTAGTTAATCCTCACCCAATCTCTTCTCTGTTACTCCTTGATGCTATGAAAATGTTGAATTAAAAAAAAAATCAAACACTCTTAGTGATGAAACAATGGTAAAGTGCTTGGTAGTAGTGAGGGAGAAGAGTGCTTGAATTGATATCAACCAGACTATTTTCTCTTCTCTTAACCACAAAAAACTTCAAAAATACCTCCTACTAATCAATTGAATATTATAGACTCTTAATTTCAAGTAGACTTCTCATGCAGTTGGGTGTAGAAACGAAGAAGTAGGGTGTCACTTACTTATCGTCAGGGAAATTCTGGGTGTGCATGAAGGTTTTGAGACCATATCAAGGCACTGTGACTCCCTTTTCTCCTCCCAACTCCTCTTGTAGCTCCTCTCGACCCTCCTTTAACAATTACATGATTTTATATAGATTTCTTCTATAGAACTTGTAGACAGGGTTTGAAGCTACTTCATGGAACCTTAGGTTTCCTTTTGCACTAGCTCATCCTTCCTCTACCTATTTTTGGAATGAGTGATGATGCAAATTAATTTGAGCCAACACATGATATCTTCTTTCGATTAAAATCTTGTAGCGCTTTAGTGGCTTGGCATTAACACAGGTTTCCTCTTTTTGACTATTGTCCCCACTAACTATAACCATTTCTCTCTCCTCGTGATTATCACCCCACTCTTCAAGAAAACCACTTCATGTTGAGTTAAGATTTCTAGGTTGCATGGGTGACTTAATTCACACCTGAGTTTACTAGTCAAGGGTGGCCAAGTTCACTGGCCACCTCTAGCCTATTAAAACACCTTTCCTTGCTCAAACCATGTTGTTATACAACAAAATTACCTCCTCATCAACTCAGAGGTAAAAGACAACATGACTAAAGCAAAGACAACAATTGTAGGCCTTGAATCCACACTAACATTGGTTGTGCACTGATAACCTACTTTATAAAGCTTGTTACCAAGCCTAAGGGAGTGTTAGTGACCCTGCTAACTCAAGTTCTTATACCAGGGAAACACTAGTGAAACTAAGAGATGTTTAGTGTGTTAAGCTAATGAATCTGCTCACAAATATCTAGATATTTATCCCTAAATTTTCTCAAGAAAAGCAGGGAAATTCCAAAAAATCAAACTATTTGGGGAAATTCCAATCTGAAAAAGAAGGCAAATGGGAAAGAGATGGAAAACGAGGCAGGTTCATTACTTTTTCCCTAATGAACTCCATGAGGAGCTTCGTAGCCCTAACTCAATTGCCATTTAAGCAGGGAGAGGTCCATTGTGAAAGGGGTCAGAGCATTTGGAAGGATAACCCACTAAGTTGTTGTGAACTGTCATACACTTGAAGAAGTGAGCTGAAAGAGAGAGAGAGAGAGAGAAGAAGAAGGGGCATGGGAAGACTGATACAACAAATGGTTGTAATCACTCTTTTGTTATTAATATAGAACTGCAGTTGTGTTCCCTACTCCATAGTGTCAGTAACATTGTTCATTGAGTTGTTCATTTCAATACTTGTTGAGATGAGTAGTTAAGCTATATACAAATATATTTTCATTGTGCATTCTTATATTAGTTTTCAAGATTGTGTGCTATGATTGTGTTTTCCTTTCCTTTGTGAGGGAATTGTCTTGGAGTTGTCTTTCAAGGAGTTCTTCTTGGCTGCATTGAGATCTCCAAACAAATCTAGAAGGATACTTAAGGTGATCCTCTTTCCATACTTTGTTAACTAATATTTGATATATGAACATGTGTGTAACTTGGTAGCTTCTGCAGATAATCTTATAGTCCATCAAAGGTCCCAGGAAGGCCTTTTAGGGTAGTTTTCATTCTCCATACGTTGTGCATTTTACCCCATAATAGAATTGGCAACTCTGCTGGGGACTATACATCTAGTTCCTGGTTCTCCTAGAATCCTCTTTGTTCTCTCTTCATTCCAAGAGCTCCCTATTTCTTCAACAATCATTTTCTGATCCACCAAATACCTTATGCATCCTACCAGTATACATTCACCTTATAAACTGATCTTGGAAGCCCTTGTTGTGAAAGATTTCCCACACTAACGCAGGTTACCGGGTTACACAGAGCTTTATAAAGCATTGTGCCTGGCTATAAGGAGTGTTAGTGACCCTACTAACTCTTTGTAACCACTGTTACAGAGTTTTAGTAACCCTTTGTCTTGATTTCCAGTAGTGTTTGTGGACCAAAAGGGCTGGAAAATCTTATCTTGGGCGGAAATAAGATCTGTAGCTGTATTATGTCAGCAAAATTAGTGTCCGGGAAATTTATTTTTGGGAAAACGTTTTGGTTTTTCTCTCTTAAAAACATTTTTTCTGAAAGAAAGACTGATATTTTGTATTCATCCTTCTATTTAAATAGTTGTGAGTTGCTTAATTTTGGTTTTTAGTAGTTGTTAGGAAATATTGGAAAGGAATCTTTTGGTTATGCATGTGTTGAAAGACTATAGATGCACAGAGGAATCTATGAATATGCGAAAAAGATGAATATGTAAAATAAATCTTGTTTGCATCAAATTGAATTTTTTTCAAAGCATTATTTTGGATGATTTATTGAGTCAAGAGTCTCACCATATTTCATATGTCAAGACCCCTACTGAAGGCAATAATTAAAGTACACATAAAATTTTACATTAAAATCAACCATTTACTCTTTTGAGCAAACCAACATTAGCTAGGCTAGGATCTTGGGATAAGCATTTGAGTGAATTGGCCAAGGTTTAAAACCAAAACTAGTGTCGTTAACGAGCAAAAAATTCCTTCTACAGTCATATTACTAGGACCGGTCCACTAACAATGGAGCGAAATACGAGACAACATTGGACTATAATTGAAGGTAGCCCACCTTCTCTTATAAATCCTTTGGGAATTCTATGTACTGGGGGTCCCTTCGGGGATTTTGGAACTGAGTTGAGGACTCTGGTATCCTGCCCACACAGTGTGTTGTCTATGACTATGTCCCCCCCATTGATTATGGGATTTGATATATCTCTAGTGGCCAAACATCTAGGTACTTACACAGGGTGAATGGGACGGGCTATCCTAGTACCTAACATGGATGGATCTACCTTGTCTTCAGTTTTTGGGAGGGTGCTCATCTTCACGAGTGTACTTGGCCCCTCAATCTAAGGTTCGGGTGAAGCTCTAGAGTAACTGTAACCGTACATTTGGCCATCCTTCTCTGTTATTCATTGAGATACTGGGTTTCATCTCCAGTGATCAGTGCTTATCAGACAAGGTGATTTCCCTTTGTTTGTTGATTAAAATATTTAGTGTATATTTTATATTTTTTAGGTAGCTAAGTGCTATCATTTGAGAATTTAAAGAATATCACGATAAAACTTTATTGATAAAATTAATGGTCACATGGCTACATTTGGCCCTTGACATCACTATAAATGATTGTTAGGACTTCCTCCACTCATTGTGGAAGATCCGTTGAGTTCCACCAAACTAGATTCCTCATCTTAGAGGGATCAGTCTCCTAGATCCCACACAACATCTTTTTGGACAACCAACGATTCAAGTTTGTCAGAGGATTTCTTCATGAGGGATTTCTACCCTCCTTTAACCCTCTGCTCATGGATATGTTGGAACCTGTCTTAGCTCCTGTGATACCTGTACTTCCTACTTCAGTACGTGGAACATTCCCATCTAT
>APFE031212938.1:0-37722 GCA_000404065.3 Pinus taeda | reverse complement strand
TGCTGGGAAAAGGGGATTTGGCAAACTTGCCCATAGCACATCCTCTACAAGTATCAAAGTGATTAGTACTGAAATCTGGCATACCTGTAGTGATCTCCCGCAAGGTCCTCAAGGCTCCAGATACATATGTCCCATCCTGCGGTGCCAAATCTCACACTGCTCAGAACTGCTAGCTCTGCTGTCGGTACTACTACTCAATGCCAAAAGGGGCTGGAATGCAAACCTGTACACCTTTGCATAGCGTACACCTATCACTCTAGCTGACTCAGCTGGAGCGCCCCTGGGATACATCAACACCTGTCCTCCCCTGAACAGTACCTCATATCCTCTGTCCTCCAAAGCTGAGACAGATATGAGGTTCTTCCTCATCCCTGGCACCATAAAGAACCTCTGTCACTTTCAAGGGAGGTTCGAACTCCCTCTGAAATGTCAGTGTCCCCACCCCGACTGCTCTAACAACTCTGTCATCACCGAGTACTACCTCAATATCAGTGCCACTCTCTGAAAGCTCTGAGAAGTACTCACGGACTCCTGTCATATGACGTGAAGCCCCACTGTCTACATACCAGATAGCTGAAGATGCTCCGCTAATCGAGGGAAAAGCATGCTCCCTCTGAACCTGTATGGCACGTGATCTTGCACTAGAGGACTCACACGTAGTGAACGCAAACTCCCGGTCAAAATGACCTGCAAAGTCCTCAACCTCTGTTGAAGCTGCCAAACTCTGGTCCTTCCCCTTCTTCTTCTTCTTCTCCGGACACACAACTGCATAGTGTCCCATCTTTTGATAATAACAACACTTCACCTTGGAATAGTCCTTCTGTGTGTTAACCTGTTTACCTTTACCTTTGCCTTTGCCCCCACCACTGCTTGTGGAAACCTGCTTCTTTCCTTTGCCTTTCTTGCCTCCTGCCACCAGTGCTACATCCTCATCCTGCTCAACTGGCTTGGCTGCCCCAAGCTGACCTTTCCTGATCTCTGTCTGAATGCAATCATCCCAAAACCTCTCCCATGTGGGAAAGGTCTCACGTGCACAAACCCCATCAGTAAAGTTCATCCATGAACGGGAGGCCATTTACCGCAATCCGCACCAACTCAGTGGGTGGAATGGCCTCTCCAATCGCTGCCAACTCATCTCTCACATTAGTAATCTTAGTGAGATATCCAGCTGCACTATCATTTCCCATCTTAATGTTTTTCAGTTTCTCCTTCAGAACCATTTTCCGGTTCTTATTGGTACTCTGGTAGAGATTGGACAATGTTGTCCACATCTCATGGGCATTGCTCTTTCCTCTCACATGAGGAATGCAATGGTCTTTGATTTTGTTTAGAATCAGCCTCTTACCCTTGTTGTTCTTTTTATTATAAGCAGCCAACTGAGTAGCATCAGTAGGCACAACAACAGGGGTTTGTGTGGTATGCACCATGATATCCCAGACTTCTGCCTCCTCAAAGATACTCTGCATTCTCTCCTTCCAAAAGCTGTAATTTGTATGCCCATCCAACCTATCATCCACCCTCAATCCCAATGACATTCTGCTGTCCTAAAACTGAAAAATAGCACTGCTGTAGTAAAGATAAAACCTGATGTTTATGAAAAATCAGCTTGCTGGAATTTTCTGAGTGAAAAAATCAGCAGCTGTAATTTTTCCTTTTGCTGTCCCAAACTGCCCTTCAGCACTCAAGCTCTGATACCATGTAAAAAAAATTGTTTTCCCACCCCGGTTTTGTTTCTCCTTATTTCTCCCATGTAGTTAAATGCCCTTTCCCATAACCATACATTCAACAAGCTGAAAAAAATAAATTTGCTGGAAACACAAATTCTGGAAATTTTACAGAATGCTGGAAATTGCAGAAATAAAAATCAGCAGTAATAAACAGCCATTAAAACACATTAAAACACTGATATTTTTGGTCAACGTGACCCTGGAAAAACCCCCTACAACTCTTGGGGAAAACCAGTTTGAGAGCTCTTCTTTATTTCTGGAAAATACCTTTTTACAGTGAGAAATTTTAGCGAAAATTAGCAAAAATCAGCAAACAAATCTCCAACTTATCTTGATTTCTGAGCCTCACAACCCATTGGAAATTTCCAAACAACAACACAATGTTGCACGGCAACTGTACAGACGGTACGGACAGGCTGTACGGACCTCGATTTTTGTGCAGAAATTCAGTTGCTTCGATTTTTGTGCAAAAACAAATCTGCCTTTTACTGTTTGCTCAGCAAAAATTTGCCTTTTATTGCTGGTTCTTTCAGCTGTATGCTTGTTTTTTCTGTTGTTCTAATTTGCTGAAGAGCTGCCTGGTATGTGTGTCAAACTGCTGCCTCTTTCTCCTTCCTGTCCAGAAATCTCCCTTGCTCTCTTGCTCTCCTTCTCCCAATCTGCTCATGAAAGAATGAATGATCTTTTCCTCCTTTTCCTCCTTTAACCCAACCCTAAATGACTTTTGGGTGATCCCTAAATCCAATGGCTGAGATAGATTTAGATCAATGGCTGAGATTAAATGCACATTTAAATCTCACTTTCTATTTTTTAATTCACCCACTTTAATAAAGACCCACTTAGTCATTTATTTCCAAAGTCACTTTTCCTTTCTAATTTTTCATTGACTTTATAAAAGTCACTTTAAAATTAGACTTAGTAACTTTATCACTTAAAGTCACTTTTAAATTAGATTTTAACTTTATAAAAATTATAAAGTCACTTTAGGAGAAAAATTAAAATCTTTTGGACACTTTTCCCTAGGCCAAAGATCAAAGCCTAAGGGAACCACGTGTCCTCCGGTACCAAATTTCAACACAATATTTGACCATCGATCATCATGTCATCCTGTCATCATGTACAGTCTCTGCATCTCATCTCATCTCTGTTGAAGATTGATATAGATAATAAGAAGAATCAATCGAGAGTGAATCACAAGACCTTGCCACTCTCCACTAACAAAATTCAGTTCAAATAACCAGGGGTAGAACCCTAATCTGACTTAATCTTGAGTGATCAAGTTGTTGAACATCATGCATCCTAGACATAAGGAGTAAGGCAATACACGATGCGTCCATTTGTAGTGCCATGGTCCGTACCCTCCATTAGTTTTTGTAGCATCGGAAGTGTTCTAGTCTCAAAACTTTGTGGAGATGCTAAAACACAAGAGTTCTCTATAACTCAATAATCGTTTCTAGAAATTCCACCTAGAAGTGTCTCAATTAGATTATTAGCCTATTTTAAAATATTTCCTAAGTCTAAACTTAGGAAAAGGGGTTAATTAATCAGTATTAATTGAGAAATGTGTGAATCATCTAGAAACTCACACAGATCGACTGGGAAATAATATTAGCCAGCGATTAAGATTTAATCTTGGTCATTGGAGTCCCAACTGGAGATTATAAGAAGAGGTCGTTGGGTAGATGGAGAATACACTAGTGAAAATACTCAGTTGCCGAGGCAATTCGATTTTCCCAGTAGCAAAAATCCAATAGAGAAGATCGAGTCAGAGGGTGAGTAGCAGATGGCAGAGGAGGTCGACAGCATTTTCGGCGGAAGTCTTCCCAATCCGGAAGAAGTGAGAGGGAATACGAAATTCCTAGAGGGTCTGCACAAGGACTATGCAAGCATAGCAGCAGAATAGTTTGATCTAGCTAGAGGAGCTAGTGATTCAACAGCTAGAGGCCAAGATTTTGGTTAGATGAGCCAATTAATCAGTTCCAGAGCCAAAGAGAGACAAAGCTGTGGATTTCAGAGTTTTCTGGAGGCAGCTACAGCAGAGCCTGCAAAAGCGCTGCATAGAGGTTTACGAAGAAGGATTTGCGTGTAGCTGGGGAGGCAGATTTGGGGACAAAAGTCAGCTATGGGGTGAGGAAAAATCCACACAATAATTTTTCCAGTATCTCTCAGATTGGTTTGTTGCTGCATAATAAAAATAAACCCTCATACTGCTACATCGGTTTTCCCAAGTTGGGTTTTTCCAGGGACAATTGTCCATGTTATCCACTACTTGTGTGTAGTATGCATAAGTGAAAAAATTTCTCCTAGATGTGTTACACAGTATTTTGTCGCACTTCCCGTCCCGTATCCTAAAGCGTCAAAATGACAAAAGTTGTCAGTGCACTCACCATGAAACACATATAGAAACGTCCCTGAAGAAGAGAAGAAAAGTTGCCCAGAGAGAATTCTGGAGAAATTTCCCTGAAACCCTAGTTTTCAGGATCAATGCGCTTTGCACCACTGCTGGCTCGTGCTGATGGCTTGTTGCAGCATGTTGACCTAGCGCTGCCAGCGCGGCTTTTGATAGGAAAACCCACGCTGAACCTCTTCTAGCAGTTTTTCTTATAGTGGAGGAGAAGCTTCTCTTACTAAAAACCTCGAGAACGGCAAGTTGGATGTTGTTGAATAAAGATATGGTCGAGTTCTCCCATTTTGAGTCCTTGATCCTACCTTTAGGGATATTCCCTTTGAGATGTGGACCTTCCTCTCTCTTTCATGGATCCCTAATTCCCTCTCCTTTCCTATAAATCAAGTTCCTTCTATCCCCAAATGGTGGGCCATTACTTGGTTGCATTCCTATGCTGAAACCATGCCTAAATGTTGCCCATCTGACTAAGGAGAAGGAGTGCTTGAATGGTCTTGGCTTGGACTTGGAAATCCACCACAAAGGAGGCTTCCAACATCAAGGCACCTATGGTTGTATGCTTCCCTCATTTCTATTAATAAATACATCTAGTGTTTACTTTCCATAAGTGTATAAATCATCATTCATTTAGCATGATGCTCCTTGATCTATCATGCAGTTTATGTTAGAGTGAACTATGCTATGTATGCTTTTGTCTCTTTTGTTTGATCTTCCTTACAGGTATTCATCCGTGACGGCATAAAGAGGATTGAACCTTGAAGTGAGAAGGCTGAGAATGACATCAATGAGCGCTTAGCATCAGAGTGAGGTAGGTTATATGTCTTACTTTGCATTTTCCAACATAAACTAGGAAAGCCTGCACTTGTTTGTCCGGTTTGTTGTTAGATCTTCTCCTAGGACTAGAGAGACCGCTTTTGTCCGCAAAAGGGATTATCTTCACAACAAAATGGCGACTCCACTGGGGACCCTGTATCCCTTTCAACCTTTTTCTTGGATTTGGTCTATTTGATCATGTTGGCCAACCGTTTAGTCATCAGTCATTTTGATTCTATATAGGTCTGCACTTTGAGTGATCAGTCCTTTAGAGTGTTAAGTCTGGACTGCTTTTTGAAATTATTTTTGTTTTTCAAAGTCTTTCTCGTCTAGCACGCTTCTACCTGGAACAGTCGTGCTGCCAGCACGGATTCTTCAATAACAGTTGCGTTGAAAGCCCTATCAGCACGGGTTTGGCTATAACAATCGTATTGATCCCTGAAAGTTGAGAAAAATTAGGGTTTTTGACAATAGGGTCCAGTGTGTCTTGACCTCTGAGGTCTTTCCCTGTCCTGTGTGCTTGGATTTGTTAGTGTTTTGGCTGATTGTCTTGATTATTTGCAAAATTTATCCCATTTGCTTTAAAGTACTAGAATTAAGGTCTGATTGAGTTCTTTGGGTTTTAGGTCAATTGGATTCATCGCTTGTTGCTTGTTTGTGTCATTTGGGATATTGAATTTTTGGTTGATTAAGCGTTGTTTGCTCTTTTAGAAATCATTAAGAAAAAAACACTTGCAATTGTTTTAGCTTTTAATTCAAAATTTGCTTTTCAAATTGTATTAGGTTAATTTGCATTAGAAAGTTGTTTTTGGTTTATAATTAAGCATAGATCATGTTGTCGTTCTGTATTTTTGAGGTTGAGGGAGTAAACACATAGGACAACATCAAACCCACTTTGGAAGTTGGGATCTAGCCATGCCAGCTTCAGAGAAGGATCTCTTTGTAAAATTTAACTATGTTTGATGTAAATTGTAGGCTAGTTATTATTGTACTAATTGTTTTTTATTGGATTGTTTGGTTGATTAAATTGTTATAATTCCATTGGGCTATGGAATCTAAAGATTAACTGGATCTGCATCAAATTTTGAAGGAGTTTCACAAGGCAAGCTAGGTTCCACTAGTTGGATCTTTCAGAAATTTAAATGAATTATGAAACAGAAGAAATGAAAGGTTCAGTACAAACTAAGGAGCAATGAAGAATTCCTTCAATTGACTTCAGCAGAAAACATATAAATCACTAATAGCCAGAATAGGGTGTTTTGAATAA
Organism: Pinus taeda; assembly: GCA_000404065.3. Taxonomy (NCBI): domain Eukaryota; kingdom Viridiplantae; phylum Streptophyta; class Pinopsida; order Pinales; family Pinaceae; genus Pinus; species Pinus taeda. The sequence goes on along the minus strand of APFE031212938.1, from coordinate 31,511 downwards.
CATATCCTATTCGTCACAGTTTCTGTTATGTAATTAAGCTTTTCAGAAATGACAGAGAAAGGAGACAATGATTAAACACATGAACAGAAGAAAAACATCACCAATTTGTACACCACATGAATCCTGTGAAGAATGTCCTTGTATTATTGATGCTTCCAACAACTTGAAAATTACAATTCACCGAGGAAATTATATTCAACAATCAACATCTATTACTTCAAACTATGAAGTATTTATACGAATTCTAAACTAAAATATCTTGAAAAAATATCAAGATTTGTTACAAATATCTAAAACTGTATTACACAAATAAAACTAAAATATAGGACATCCAAAACTAATGAATCTACTTGGCACTATCTTTGTGGATTGTTGGTGACAAAGAAGAGCAATTCGAATTTAATAGCAACTTTTATTTGATGAGGTGGCATCCAAGTCACTAACTGTCTTTGAACTTTTTTCTCCTGAAATTCTGGAAAATAGGGTCTTGTAATACCTTTGTATATCTCAAACCATAATAGTTGTTAGAAAATTGAAAGAGGTTTTTGTAAATGATGATGTTGGCAACAAAAACCTCTTTCAGCTTTTGAAAATTCATTTCTACCTGCTCGGAAACTGCATTTGAAAATACTTACTGAAAACAGAAAAATTCAGGAAAATATACCTACAAAGATTCATCTGAATCTCTCAAACCATAACAGCTGTTACAAAACTGGGGAGGTTTTTGTGCATGAGGGTGTTAGCAACAAAAACCTCTTTTAGTTTTTGAAAATGCGTTCTCAATTGTCTATAAACTACGTTTGCAATTACTGTGCTATATAGGGAAAAACATAGTTTTATTGACATATGACGTGGAGGCGGGAGGTGACATGGAGGCACATGGTTGGCGGAAATATGATTAGGTGGCAAAATAGGAGTGGAAGATGAGGAGGGACATGGCGGGTGGACATTGGCGCGAGAGTAATAAGCAGAGGATATGTGGCAGTTGACGTAACCGGAAAGGTAGTTTGCGGCAAGGAGGGGATACCGCTTTCAGAGGGGGCAGAGGTGGATTGTGTTATTAGTGAAGGGGGGTCCGAAATGTTTAGGAGTGGACACGTAAGGGTGGGGCCGACAGTGACGAAACGATTTTTCGAAACCCCCCCCGCTAATAAAGGTAGGATGGCAAGAGGGGGTCGAAAATCCTTGTTGACCATTGATCTGATGGAGTGACGATCAGGTGGCTGGATGGTGGCTGGATGGTGCACGGGACTTAACCACAAGCAACAAACTCCTTTTGTCGTTTTCGACCCTTATGACATGAGCAGAAAACTTTGGTTATGATACATAATGCCTCCGAACTTTGGATAGAGACATAAAGAACTCAAATATTAGGATTGCATGTAAAATTAACCACATTTTATCTTTTTGACCACCTTCTTGGAAATAGTTTGGAGGATGAAATAATATTTACAACATTTCAAATATAATAATCATCAGCTATAATCAAGTGACCCTATAAACTTTATAGGACCCTAACAAAATCAACATCATATTGAAGATGACACAAGTTATTGTTAATGATACTATTCTTCAGACTTGTGATTAATAGGGGAATGCTATACTATGAGCAAAGTCCAAGACCATATTGTTATTAGTTCTAAACCTTATGATCCACTAAGGAGTAGTCATGATCCAGTGATGAGCTGTCAAGAAGATCTAGATATAGAATGGTAAAGTTCATGTATGATAAATTCATATCTTGAGATCAATACAATGTGTTGAAGATGGCATAAAGCCTTTTCCACTAGTTATCTTGTCATGTTATGCTTGTACTTGATTCTTAACACAGACAAAGGAGAAACAAGAAAGCTTAGAATACAACAATGAAGATATCAGACAAATAGAAAACAAAATATAATAGAGGAATGATTGAAAAAATGTAAAAGGTTAACAAAAGCAAGGCATAAGCAAGATAAGAAATGGAATACAAAGGAAACGTGCAGAACAGCATTAAAAAGAAAGAAATAACAATGGAGAAAGAGGCACAAATAACATTTTAATCAGTCGCTGGAAATCATAAGAGTTGATACTAAGACATAATCATGTGATAAGAACAAAGAAAACTACAGAGAACTAGCTGGAATAGAAAAATCAATGCTAGTTAAACAAAATTTCAATCAAGCATAAGAAATAGACAAGTAGGGATATAATGAAAAATTTGAATGAGATTGGCGGATGAGAAGGGATTGTGAAAAAAATGGACTGAGATTGTGAACAGATTACTCTCGCTCTAATACCGCTTAAATAAAGATAATATGAATGTATTTACATATGAAAATAAAGGAGATGGTTTACCACATGGAATTCTGATTTCTCAGTTATTTGTACCGGCTATGAAGAGATGGTGTCTCCTTCTAACAATGGTATTTAATTTAATAAAGATAGATAACAGTGTGATGTACAGGTTTGAAAGAGAAGTATACCCATAGGACATGTATCCTATAAAACTTCAGACCAAAAGACCCCGCAAGCCCTTGTTGAACCGGCCCACAAACACTCTTCATAAACCCTATACCCATGGGACATGTATCTTATAAAACTTCAGACCAAAATACCGCGCAAGTCCTTGCTCAACCCAACCACAAACACTCGTCATAAACCCTAACCTGAATTTACTGTGTATGAAATCACATTAGCACCTTCAAGATGATACGCGCATCCATTGGAACAACCCTTGCATTATCATATTTTGCAAAGAATGACAGTAGTTATGTCCTGCTTGTTGCGTGTTCGAAACTCATTATATTGGTATCAGAATTCGTGTCGAGCCATTTATTCCAATATGTTTGGCAGGGAATGACCACTTTATTAATTCCCTCTGGTATGCACCTTTGAATTTGTTTATGTATACATGAAAATACAGAATATATAAAACCTTATGCTTAGATGAAAATACAGAATGTCTAAAACCTTCTATGCGATAAATGAAAAATACGCCAAATAAAGTCATTGTTTTCCTGCCATCAATTACCATGCTTCAATTATGCACACAGCAAAGATATAACACCACGATTTATTCACAGACTTGAATTAAAAGGAATAATCCGATACCTTTTGCCACCGACGTTGGAGCCATAGTCCTATTTGGCCCGTATATCTAAAAGTAGAAAAACTGAAAGACCATTAGAGGAGACAAAACAAGACTTACGAACCTAAACTGGGCACGGTATGTACTAAAATATAGGAGACCTTTTCGTCGCCGAGGGCAATCTCCATTTTCGTTTACATGTCGCATCTTTTGGCATTTTTGGTATTTATTAACCAGCCTAATGCAGGTGGAGATAATGTGGAGACGTCCCACAATATATTGAAAATATTACAAATCTGCATTGCAACCGCCAAACACACACATGGCTCGTTTATTATTAAATACCTGTGCGTTTCTGCATTTCAAAAAATGCATTCCCCGGAAGAATCCTTTCTTTCCATTCACTGTCCTGCGGATGCGGCCTATCTGTGGGTGGCGACTCGCTTACTTTTGGCGTTCTCAAAAAGATAAAAATAAAAATTATATATTATCTATTATTTTGGAGTCGTTAATAGAGGGGGAAAAAATGTAGGTGCTAAAACATGGAGAGTATTTATTTTTTTTTATTGATGTAATTCAATTTTTCTCTTATTCAAATTGATGATAATTTGGTCGTTTTTCTAACAATTTTGTTGGTGGCTTGGAAAAGCATTACAAAGAAATTGTTGTCAATATATTGCCATAGTTGTCTCTAAAAGCATCACATTTCAAAATAAGATGTTTTTCCGATTCCACTACCTCGGATTTTCAAAAAATACAAATGTTCTTCTCAAGCTTATTTAAGTCTTTTCCACCGTCCTTTTTTACACTAGAGTTGATGTGAGTTAGTTCTTAATTGAGCAATAAGAATTTTCGCTCTTCATGGAAGGTTAGCTCTAATGTACTCTTTTTGTTGGAGATCACAAATAGGGTTGAACAAAGTTAATCTCTAGTGAAATTCAACCAACAAGTAAATAGTTTATTAACTTTCTACTTCTTTTTTTACACAATGGGAAAACCTTATTTGTAAGAGGATATTATATTTACGTCGATAGGCGTTCCTTTGTTGGCTTTGCTTGGGCAGATCCAGCCAATCCGAGGCTTTGATTTTCGTCCTCCTCCTTCCAATGTGATACAGACATGTGTGGCTCCTCTTCTACTATTAACTCTCGTTCCAACGTAGAAGTTGTTCCTGCGTTTTTGGTAACTGCCTTTGCAGAAATGGAAATTATCTTTTTGATTGTTGCAAAAATGGAAATTATCTTTTCGGTTGTTGCAGAAATGGCAATTGCCAATACGTTGTTGCAGAAGCAATTGTCAATACATTATTGCAGAAATGGCATGTGTGCATAGTGGTCAGATTGAGATCGAAATGGCAATTTCCAATATGTTGTTGCAGAAATTGCATGTGTGCATAGTGGTCAGATTGAGATCGAAATGGCAATTGCAAATACGTTGTTGTAGAAACAGCATGTGTGTATAATGGTCAGATTGGGTTCACCCATTACCTATTTTAGGGGATTGTGTTGGTAAGTATTATGGCATGGATGCGGTGGCAATTGTCAATACCTTGGAAACTCTGAAATGGCAATGTCTTTTTTCTATTGCCCGTAGAGCAAGGTCGTTTGTGCATTTAATCTACCCAGAAGAGCAGGTTCATCATTCAGCATTAAGCAAACGCATCATTCACCACTGAGAAAATGCAGCTTCACCCCATAGCCAGTTAGTTTCAGCACCATGGTAGAAATCTCAAGTATGACTTATAAGGTGTATAACTTCATTCATAAGGTGTATAACTTATTTGTTTCCCTTAGCATTCATGAGAGCTTAAATAAATCTTGTTTGTTGGATCATCTTTGTAGGTGATTCAGTTTGAAAGCCCTTGCATCTATGGTTATTTCTCCCTATACGCCTCCTTTTAACTTGAATGGATGGACAATATTTTTTTACATTAGTTTATTTACAAATAAAAATGTCCTGGACAACTCTACCGATTTGACTAGAAACTCATGACCAAGCATTCAGGAGAAACTTAGTTTCAAAGATAATTTTGAATAACGAACTTTTAGAAGTTGTTTTAAGTAATTATTATTAGAGATGCTTCTTCTTATTATATTTGATTGTTATGGCATCAAACTTTCTTTTATTGGATCTCTCCCACGTCGACATGTTTCCATCTTCAAATTTTTTTGACTATTTGACTTCTGAAGATGATGATGACTTCAATATCACTTGTATAGAACGATCTAGCCTCTTTCTATGAGATGTAATGTTCAAATTTTTTTGACTATGTGACTTCTGAAGATGATGATGACTTCAATATCACTTGTATAGAACGATCTAGCCTCTTTCTATGAGATGTAATGTCCTTCACATTTCGCTTACCATTCGCAACAACATTTATGTCCTTTGTAACTAAGTGAGAAGGTTGATTATGTTTGCCATTCTCTCCACCACTCGATAACACTTGTGCATGAGACTTTTGCCTCTTTGTATCACATGTAGACTCCTCCATAATTTTCTTACCATTTGTATAATTTGTGTCCTCCATAGCTAAGTGGGAAGGTTGATTATGTTTGGCATTTTCTCCATCTAACAGAGAAGAACAAAAATCGAAGTCAATCAGAGGCTTCGATTTCGTCCTCCTCCATCCAATGTGATATAGACACGTGTGGCTCCTCTTCTACTATTAACTCTCGTTCTAACATAGATGTTGTTCTTACGTTTTTGGTAACTGCCTTTGCAGGAATGGCAATTATCTTTTCGGTTGTTGCAGAAATGACAATTACCAATACGTTGTTGCAGAAGAAATTGTCAATACATTTTTGCAGAAATGGCATGTGTGCATAGTGGTCAAATTGAGCTCACCCATTACCTATTTTGGGGGATTGTGCTGGTAAGTATTATGGCATGGATGTGGTGGCAATTGCCAATACCTCGGAAACTATGAAATAGAAATGTCTTTTTTCTACTGCCCGTAGAGAAAGGTTGTTTATGCATTTAATCTACCCAGAAGAGCAGGTTCATCATTCAGCATTGAGTAGACGCATCATTCACCACTGAGCAAACGCAGCTTCACCCCTTAGCCAGTTAGTTTCAGTGTCATGGTAGAAATCTTAGGTATAACTTATAAGGTGTATAACTTCATTCATAAGGCATATAACTTCTTTGTTTCCCTTAGCATTCGTGAGAACTTAAATAAATCACTTTTTGTTGGATCATCTTTGCGGGCATTTTAGTTTGAAAGCCCTTGCTTCTATGGTTATTAAATCTCCATCTCTTATGAACTTAGCATTTGGTGGGAAACTGATTTGGAGACTCCTAGACAGTCAAGCTGCATGGTGGAAAAAAGTTCTAGAAACAAAATATCTAAATCAATCCAGACAGCATATTCTTACATCAGAGGTACCCAACAGACCTTGTACAAAGATATGGAAATTATGTAAAAAGGCCATCGCATTCATGGTGCCAAATGTTTCTAAAGTCCCAAAAGGAGGTGAAACAGTGAATTTTAGCTTGGAAAAATTCATGGGGAACCCTCCCATAAACAGTCTCCCAGGTATGGAACCTATTATTCATTATCTGCAAAGTAAAGGTATATATAACTTGAGTCAAATTTCCCAATGGAATGCTTCATCAAATGCCTGGGTTCGTTTGGAATTTCCTCCTATACCCCAACATCTCAATGCAAGCTTCGATTCCCTTTGCAATCACTTACACAGTATAGCACCCACCATTAAAGGCGAAAGAGACGAGTTTCGTTGGGACCCTTCGGGAGAAAATTATACCATTAAAGCAGGATACAACTACTTGAACAATATAGAACACCCCACTGCTGTTTGGGCTCACTGGAAGATACTAAAAAGAGCTGAAGCAATCCCAAAAAAAAAAAAAAAAATTATGTGGACACTGATGCATGGTAAGCTACTAACAGCAGAGAACCTCAGGAAACGAGGCATTGTCGGACCTTCCAGGTGTCCTAATTGTCAAGCTGCGGAGGAATCTATACAACACTTATTTATTTCCTATCCCTTTGCAGCCTCATGCTGGAATAGCATCGTTCCCTCTGCTCCCCCAATCTGGAATCCTCAGCACTCTATTGATGAAGCCTTAAATAACTGGAGGAGAAGTTATCCTTGGCAATCAGCGAAGCAAAACCCGACCAAACGAGTTTGGAATGCCACTCCCTTTGCTCTACTGTGGCGCATTTGGATAGCATGAAATAGTATGATTTTCCGAGGCAAAACAACAACCATCAGGGACATTCTCGTCAAAAGCTCAAGCCTTGCCTTGGAAACTATAGCCTCTAAAATATCAAAGAAAATTGATCTAGCCAAACTATGGGTAGAGGAGCGAAATCTTATCGGGAACCTTATAGACAGAACCAGCAGTATATCAGCAATAAAGATTAGTAAGTTCAGAAGCAAAATCGCCAATCCATAATGGAAAATCCGTCTCACAAATGATGAATTCAGCAAATGGCTCCTCTCACAGAAAATTCATTCTTTATTCTTTGACGAAGCCTCTAAATCCAATCCAGGAGCAGCCGGTGCAGGGGGCATCATTTTTGATCCTACCAGAGCATCTATCTCTTCCTTTGAATGGGGTTTGGGTAATCTAACCAACAACAGAGCTAAAGCTCTGGGTCTTTATCAAGGACTTTTGCAGCTTCAGAAACACGGGATCAACAAAGCCCACATATTTGGCGACTCAGCGATAATAATCAGTCTAATGAATAGCAAAAGACAAGCAGCCAATGTTTTTCTCCAGCAAATTATCAGTCGATGCAAAAATTTGTTGTCTCAGGATTGGAGTACCATTTCTTCCACGTCATGCGCTCCAACAACCAAGAAGCGGATAAGAGAGCTAGTCAGGCCTGCTCTCGAGAAAAAGGGAACCTCCGACGCAATCAAGTAATCATGTACCATTTCATCCCCTGATTCTCATGGCTTGCCCAAATCCCCTGGTTCACATGTTTGCCCCTTTTCACCGTTCTCCAATGATCTGCGCCTCTGCCACCAAGGACCCTCAACAAATCTAGCACACAGTTGATTTCTCCTGCAGCAAATCTCTGACTGTGCAGCCGAATCCCACTCATGAAGATTTCAGAGCAGCAATTTGGATCTTCAATATCAGGTCACGGAATTGCCCCTGCCCGCTCCTTGAGATCCGGTCTTCTGCGCGGGCCTGTCCCTCATCTATTTATTTCAGTATCCTCCCCCCTCACCTTCACAGTCTGCCTCACCTCCGTGTTCATGTTCTTGCCTCCCTCCTCGTGGATAAGCCCAGAAAATTTTTTTGTTTCCCTTGGTTCGCTCTCTTGTCGCTCCAGCCATCCAACCTCCCTGTCCCTCCTCTCCTTCGGCCCTTCTCTGTTGCTACATTAACGTTCCAGGTTTAGTGCCTGAACATCAGGAAGTTATCCCAATCAGTGCTGTCTTTTTTCTTACAGCAATAAGGTCGTGCCTCCCCTCCAAGCTGCCTCAAGCGAGCACTGAAGCCTTCAACATGGACCGAAGCGAAGACTGCTTACACTGTCGGGACCTCCAAGCTGAGATTGAGCAAGTCAGAGCTCACCAACGACTGTTAGATGAAAAAATCGAAGCGGCTACTCGGATCCTCACAGCCAAATACGAAGCTGATGTTAATCTGTTTCTTCATCGTGTTTCCCCTCTGCAAGAGCAATTCACCGCCCTCACCAACACTTGTGCACATATTCAAGAGTCAGTTGAGATCCTCAAGTTCATGGTGGACAAGATCAACAGTGCAAATGGACCAAGCACCAGCTCCTCCAGCGCCAGAGTTGCAGCAGTAGACAGCCATCCTGAGGCCTCCAACGCCCGTCATATCAGCCATATTACCATAGACTAGATGCATTGTAAAACCAGCTTGTTGTTGTCCCAGTTCATTAGAATTTATAATTGCTTTAGGATCTTGCAAGCGAATAGTAAAGGTATTTTTGTGTATTGCCGAATTGAAACTAAGTCACATTTCTCTAGTGTGACTTCCTTTTTTGTAATCTTGGAGTTAAGCCTCCAATTTTTTTGAAATATATCACGCAACCGATTTTGTAAAAAAATATATATATATATTATTTATTAAATTAATCTAAATAATAATAATAATAATAAATTAAATATAATATAATCCAAATAATATTAATAACAAATAATTAATAAATTAAAATAATTCATAATATATAAAATATTAATATTAATTTTAATATTGAAATATATATGATTCATATTAATAATATAATAATATATAATATATAGAGTATTAATATAAACATAATAATAAATATAGGGTAGTTTCGATAAATAAAAAATAAAAGGAAATAAACTGAATTAATAAGATAAAATAATATTAAATAATAATTACTTACTTAAATAAATAATAAATCATCAATTAATTAAATTAATCATTTATAAGCCGACCACAGTAAAAGACATCAAAAATTTTTCAATAACTATTAATAAAGCTCTAAAATCTCACGCTCTCTCTTCTCAAAGACAAATCTCATTGCCTTGATCATGGACTCACTAAGCTAGTCTGAAATGTTGGTTTCAAAACTGTTCACAGGTTTTTTCCACAAAATTAAAAAAATATATTGAGCTTATATATGATATATGTTATAGGCTATTTTGTCTCATATGATCAATCAACCTCCTAATGGGATCATTCACATCCTTCCCCCCACTTTACATCATCATTTCACAAATCCCTATGCATGACTCTTTCTTTCCCCAGAGTTTCTGCCCTGAACTGCATCATCTGAGCCATTTTAGGACTAAGGCACCTTGGCCTCTTTCTGGACAACGTTCACCTACAGGTTTCTCCCCTTTGCACCTACGTTAGTTATAGAAATTCAGGAAAAAGAGAGAGAATCCCGAAGCCTCCATTTCCATAAGCTTCTAGGATCTGTTGTAACCATTTACCTCAGATAAAACTTTCGAATCCTATCCTATCCTACCTTGGAGTTTCCATCCCTTATCCTTATATCTCATCCTCCCATCAAGAGTGGATCTCAATCCCAAGATTGGTAAAAGGATAATAAGTCCCAACTTACCTCACTCCTCTATATATTTACAACCTTCCATATGTAAGGGGTTTGCTTTTGGAGAATTCTACCCTTATGCTACTATTGTGAAAGTTATCCTTTGATGCATTTAAGGTGATCAAAGGTGCAATTTGTGACAAAGGAAGGAAAATTCAACAACTTAGAGGAGCTCTTCTACAAGATCGACACCTATTTATGGTTGTAAATCACTCCATTTATATCTATACAAAGAGTTATTTTGATTTTCTATATGTGATCTTGTTATTTCATATATTTCAATACCATGTTGATTTGTTGAATGAAGTGATAAATGACAATAATATATCTCGCAGTTTCTTGGCTTGTGTTGTCTGGTTGTGCAGGTTCTAATTTTGGCAGTTGGAGTTAGGATTGGAGCATTCAAGCCAGATAAGGAGCAAAAAATACGACAAATTCAAAGTAGGTTTTGTCCCCTCATCTACTTACTTTAAGGAAAACATTGGGTCCTTTGTCATTTTGTTGTTCTAGGTTAGCCACCAAACCTAGGGAGATATTTTTGTCGGCAGTCATAAATCCTGCATAAGAAATTGCCCAACATACTAGGAACGGTGTATTCCCTTGGCAGTTTATTTTTACGTTGTGTTTTATTTACCTCTTTCATAGACCTTTCCTGCTTTAATAAGCCAAGAACAAACCTAGGAAGTGATTGCATTGAGTCTTGTTTGCAATTTTTGTGTCGGAATCCTCTTTCCGAGGACCAACGCACCCTATGATCTGTTGACAAAGCGTTGCACCCCACCTAGGACCTCTCTGTGCCTGCGTTGCAAAGCACTAGTGCCTCTTCTGCACCTATGTTGATCCCTGTTTTTGCACAAAATTTGCCTTTTTTTCTCAGTGTTACTTTGATCAGCCTACTTTCAGCTGACCTTCCCTGAGTCTTGAGTGTCTTGTGGTCTCTCTGAAGCCTCCATTTGGTTTTCATTTGTGTTTGATTGCCATTGGTAAGAATTGGTTTCGATTTTTCTTTGTTCTTATCATTAGGTCGCGTGTAAACTTGTTTTGTTTGATCATTGATCGCTTGGATGAATTGTTGTTCTAGTCCTCATTCTAAAAAGTGCATTTGAATAAGTGATTAGACTTTACATCTCATTTTTACTCATTTTTTAAAATTAAGTGTGGTGAAAAAAAAAATAAAAAAATCTTGCATTGGCATTTAGGGTTTTTAATCTATATTGATTTAGGAATAGTTGCATGAAAAGGGAATTGTATTGTGCATTTTGTTTGTTGCATTTTCTATGTAGCATATTATTTGTCTCTTCCCTTCCTTAGCTAGATTTTCATTGAAAAGAAAGATTCTATTTCCTCATGCTAGATTTGAATTTTAGGGAATTCAGGTAAATTCGTGGTGAGCCATAAAAGTGGAACTTAATTCAAGATCAACTTAAAATTTACTAAATCAACCTAAGGAGCATTTGTAACATTAACACAAACACATAGAGGTCTATGCTAGAGACGTGTTCTGACGTCGTTAAACATAGGAGTTGTTGTTATTTGCTAGTGTTGCATCCCGGGGGTGAAATCTCGTTCCACATATGTGAGTGTATAGGATCGTACTCCACGTACCTTTGGGTATATTGGTGGCGCTCCATGCAAGTAAATTATATGGGAATACTCTCATTGAACGGTTACATATTGGACAACAATACTACGAACTACACTCCCACGTAGCATCAAGTATATTTTGAGAGTCCCCAATAGGTCACTATCCATCCATAGGTAACCGAGTCTACCACCTTGTACACCTTGATACACCTAACAAAACATTCAGGGAGATTGACTGTCATACGTTAAGTCCTTGGTTTGCCAAGGTGTACATTGCAGTTCACGGTTGCTCGGTAATCCTTTATTCCTAGATTACCCTCCTTTTTCCTTACTTTTGTGTTAATGAAATTTACTATTCAGCATGGAACAACAAGATTCCCCACTCCGTCGTTCGTGTAGAATGAAAAATAAGCCTCTTCTTCCATGAGAGGCTACTCCTGACCGTTGTTAGAAGCATAAAAGCATGTAAACTACCGAATCAGGAAACTCAGAAACTACTTCTGGTCCTTCTCCTTAATCTTATCAGTGAGAATCATCTGTCCCCTTAAGTACTGAACTCGAGGTTACATCTACTCTTGTCGGCGAAATTGACACAACCAATATTGAATTACATGAAACTTTGTTGCATGAGGTTATACAATCTAACCTTCCTGAGTCAGAAACTTTATTTCCTGAGCTCATCGAACCTGAGGAGCCTCAATCATCTTTACCTATTACTTGAGGTATTTCATTTGGCCTTGCTCTTATGAGTGCTGCTCATCCTACTCCTTCTCCTCCTCCTACACTAACAATGTTAGGTCCCTATACTAATAATGTAGCCCCTTATTGTTATTAGTGCAACCCCCTTATTGTTGTGTTGTGCTCATGTAGTCCGCATATTGTTATTATTGTGCCCCATAGAATCCCATTATTGTTATTGTTGTTCCCTTATAATATTATTGTTATGTAGTCTCTAATTATATTGTGACCCCTTAGACTCCTATATATAGAAAGGAGGTCTTATCATTTGTATCATCCACGAATTTTTTATTTGTGTAATTTAAAGGAGGTTCCCCCCTCCAAGAGGCTAATTTTGAAGTCGTTGATCTATCTATTCTTCTATTTTATGAGATGGTTGTTGTTGTGTAGGTAAATCCCCTCTGCGGACAGAGGCGATCCCACTAGCCCAAATGGGGTCTAGCAACAATCAAACAATGCTAACACGCAGGTTCCTAATTGTAAAGTAAAGACCGATGATGAGGGCCTACCTCAAATCCAACGCTAGTATTTGTAGAAGAGTCGTCGCTCCTGTTCTTTCACTTCAGCTGGTCACAATCCTCACGATCCTCGTGAACAGACACCTGCACATGCAAAGAACAACACAAATACAAGCATAAAATCCAAGAAATGCAACTATGTATCAGTCAGAAAGGATACAACTCAAACATCTTGATAAAGACAACAAGAGTGGAACCATAATGATAGTCGTCTATTATTATTGATAAACAAAGAAAGATACAACCAAGTTTTGACGTCAAATCCTCCTTTGGCTGGGTGATCAACAACACATGCCTTTCAAAGCTTGAAGGGAATGGGGAACAAGCCTCTCTCTCCTTGGTTACTTGGAAAAAGATCTCCTCATTAAAGATGTAGCCTCATGGGGATGAACAAGGCCTCTTGTAGCATGAGCTTAGCAATTCTCTGACTTTGGGACTTAGATGGAGCTTGAAGAGTAGAATTACTAACTAGCTTGTCAAAGGCAAAGAGACAAGCTTATATAGAGAGAGGAGAAGGAGATAAGATCATCCACAAGATCCATGGGATTGTCCTTATCATTAGGAAGCTTCCATGAGAGGTGGAGAACTACTTTCCTTCCATGGAGATTCAAAGCCCAACTGAACTAACTCAAACTGGAATCAGTTCATGAATAGGTTAGGAAGAACCTTCGCAAGTTGGTTTGTTAAAAACTTTACCCAACTGGGTTGGCGCGAGTGTGACTCTGAGACAGAGCGCCAGCTGGTGCGCCCTCTTTGGAGGATTTCCTCCATTGGCGCGAGTGATACATTGTGGAACAGTGCCAATGGAAAAAGGGCTATTTTTATGGGTATTTTGCAGAAGGTGTCTTCAGGGCATTTGAAGTACATACTCAAGGGGATACAATGCAGGTGTTTTCAGGTTATGTCACTTCTCACAGGTCCCGAAATAAGTCCTCCAATGTGCGGGAGAAGGGGTAACAGGGACGGTGAGAAATTACTGTGTAACAGATGCCCCCTAAAGCATGAGGCTTGAGAGAGAGAGGGGTGAAATGTTTTACAAGAACATGGTTGACTGAAAACACGACCGCCGGAGAACCTGCATGGCGAAGTACATCTGATATCTCAAGTACATGATGTATGTGGTATGGGTGCAACCATCCATAGTAGAGTACATAAAAATCTAGATCCAAGGTATGGACGCAACCATCCAGTGAGGATCGATAAATAGGCTTAGGCATGGTCACATCCATCCAGTGAATGAGCCATGTAATGATCATAATAATCCACAAAATTGCAACCTGGACTTCAACAGACAAAATCCAGGGTCTTGTGCTCCATCTCGACCCAAACGAAGTACAAGTTAAGGCATGCGAATATGGGAGTCGAAGTCGAACATGTATGAAAATCGTCTGATTACTAGTCAATGATGAAAATGTTAACAGACGTGAGAGGTACAACCAATAATGACAATGGTCCTCAAGGTACTATAGGTACAATCTACGATGTGCAAATCAGTGAGCCGGTGTCGAACACCCGTAGAATCATTCGATCAGAGGCCAATGATGAAAACCTCACGTCAAACACGAGGAACCTACCATTGAGGCATGCAGCCTCCAAGGCACTTGAGGGGAGTCTCTAGGTCAACTTCCTGGATAATGCGCTGAAGTCGACAGGAAGTGACCTTGATCGAAGGTGGGCCATAATGTTTCCCACACCATCGACACGAGATAGAGAAGGATAAGATGTTTTTTGTGAGGCATCAGAGGGAGGTTGAGTATGATGGAGAGGTCAACTTCTCTTGAAAACATTGCCAGCATGACAGTGGACTTGGCAGTATTTGACATCAAATTATCAAGGGTCATGGTGACAAGGCAATGAGCAGATGAGAGGTCAAACAGGATAACCCAAACCCACGGAGGCAAGTGCAAAAACAAGATGAGATGTCCCCACCCAGACACGAATGCAGACAAGTTCCATGTTCAAGAGCGACATACTGCTGACACGACGATAATTGTGGTTCCTTTTTCCCCACCATTTCTGGCGAGTACCCCTGTTATTTTTTGATGACAAGCGTGACGGGGATAGCATATGCTCGGGAGGCGTCATTTTGACAGAATCCGATGTCATTAATTTTTAACGAGTCTGACAAAGGAAGAACTTGACGTCTTTTCATGTTTAGAGAGTTTGAAAAGACATCAGAAAAGGAAACTCCAGGGGTGTCCTTTTTCGTAAAGTTGTGTCTCTCGAGCTCGAAAAAGTATAAAACAATGCTTGAAAGAACCGCCCGATCATTATGACCAAGGAGTAATTTTCATAAGTAGTGATTTCGATCTGAAAAAGTAAAAAAGCGATCGAAACCACGTCGCTTCGTGACCATTAATGAACCTGAAATGAAAAGGGTCTGACAATATTTTCATTTTTACACGGTCGGAAAATGGTTTAAAGATGACCGCCTCTCATTCACATTTAACAAGTCGAGAGGACCAACTCGGCATTCTTTTCACGTTTAGAGAGTCAGAAAAGAGCAAAACTATGACTCCAAAGTGACTTTTTCGTGTATTTACCGAGTCCGAAAAAGTATAAAATACAACTCGTTTCGTCGCCTAAGCCGCACAAACACCTGTCGCTGCACAAGAAACCGGCGTAAAATCCATTTTCGACACAAATATACATTAAAATATTCATAAAACGACTTTTAAAATCTATTTGAGGGTCAAAAATTTATAAAATGGGTGAAAATGGTAAAACAAGAAATTACTTTTCACTTTTTACCTTTGGAGAGCGACATTAGAGCTTTTGGTGTGCGATCTTCAAGTGGTGATTGCGACAGATCCAGTTGACCATTCAGAGTGCCGTCAGTGTCAAGTAAGAGGTCTCTTCCCCCACTCCATTTCCATCCGTTTCAAATTTGTTTTAAACTATTTTTTCATCGTCTATGGGAGGGATTTAAAAAATAAGGGTTGCGCCCATTGGCGCGGATTCCGGGCACGGACCCGCGCCAATGGGGCAACTTTCCCTAAAGGCAAGTGCTCATCAATGGCTGCATGGGTTTTTTGGTCAATTTTTAACAAATTTCAAATTATTTTACTGCATTTTCAAGTTTCACAAGGATCTGATTCATTGTTTTGGGCTTGTGATTGCAGGGAAATACGCAAAAATGGTAATCGTGTGGAAAGAACGAGAACATGACGAAGTGGACACATTGGCCTTAGCGGATGAGGATTGCATGGAAGCTCTGAGAGCATGTGGGCTCAAGAAATATTTCCTATTGTCCTATGTACGAGCTCAGCCAGAGCTCTTGCAGTATTTGATCAACTTGTGGGATGTAGAGGAACAGGTGTTTCGGATACGGGACCAAGTGTTGGAGTTAGATGTATCTGATGTCTATTTCCTTACTGGATTGTCACGATGAGGACCGGTGCCCCGATTGACTGGTAACAGGCCATCTGGAGAGAATATGGAAGAGGTGAAGGCTCGAGTTTTCCCAAAGGCACAATATGGGTCGGGTAGCTCGAAAGTGGATATCCTCACTGTCCAGGACCTGACACCCAGAGATTTTCTATTCACCTTCACACGAGCTGTGGGGGCACAAGTGCCCCGTGAAGCTATGAAGAACCACTTGATCTTAGCGACAGAGTGCCTTAGCCTGACGGTCTTCAATTGGGCATCAGTTGTGACAACCAATATGAAGAGGCAGCTGAAAACGGCCAAGCGAGGTAAGCTGCAACAGTTTGGGTACGGCTCCATCTTGGTGGCGTTATTCTTGGAACATGTGCCAAGCTTCCAGGGCCAAGGGGCCTTTGTTCCTAACCTAGCACCTCGAGAGCCGAGGATGGCTCGATGGGCAGCACTGATGTTGAGGGCTGGTGGCGGTTAGCAGATGTCTTTCAGACCTGAGTTTTTCGGGTGGCTTCGCTGCTAACTGATTGTGGTGGAAGATTGGCTGTATGCGGGGACAGACTTCACCGGAGACCCTGACCTCCCTCTGTCGGAGGGAGAGGACTGGGACGAGGAGATTGGTATGATCTTGTTTTTTTGATTTTATGTTTTTTATGATTTTTTTTTGTTAATACACACTTGTTCTAATGACCTTTATATGCATATGCAGATGTTGGCCCGGAGCTTCCAGCTGGCATGTCTCCCATTACGAGGAGACACCCAGCAGCAGCAGCAGCGAATCCTCAGGAGGAGGGTGGTGACAGAGCAGAGCTCATTTAGAACCTCGAGGCTATCACTCGAGGGATTCCAGATTACGCTCGGCTAGCGGATGTCTCGCTAGTGTACCAAAGGAACATGGTGGGGGTGCCAACTCGCATCCACCGACTCCTGAGACGTTTAGTGTGAGCGGTGATGTGCTACCATGAGCACCACCGGGACTAGATATCTAGGCTTTCTTTTCTATTCATATTTTTTGAGAGACATGTTGTCTCCGGATGTACTTAGACAAGCATGTATTATTTTTTGATGATGCACGCGGTGCAAACATTTGGACACACACATATATATACATATGTTTTATGGCTTATTGTGCTTTATGCTTCTTATGTTATGTTGAATTACATGTTATGCAAATACCTGTCCAACACATAATTAGCTAATGCATCGGTTAACGTATTAAGTCGTCTTGGAATATGCTGATAAGTAATGAAATCAAAATCCCTTTCTATCAGCTTAACACGTAAATACAACCTTAAAATCTGATGGTCTCTGACGGAATAACACCCGTTGAGTTGGTGGACGACAAGATGAGAGTCCAAGTTCACAACCAATGTTCGAATGCCGAGGTTAATTGCCTCAGCTAATAATTCAATCACAACACTATACTCAGCGACATTGTTCGTTGTACAACCTAGACAAACCCCTTGAATGTCTACTAATTCACCATGAGGATCGTAGATCACCCATGCCATAGAGGACAAGTTGCGTGTACTGCAGGACGCACCATCAGCGAAACCAACGTAAGGCGATCCAGACATCTGTCCAAGAAGCAAAAAGACACAATAAGCGGCAATCACGCCGACACACCAAGACAAAAACATGAAAACATGCACACACAACACACTTGCTGAAAGCACACGTATGTACAAAAAGAGAGTGCCTGGACTCATGCATAATATTTTTTCAAATAAAGCCCATTTTAGGGCTTATCCAGGGGATTCCCTTCGTAATCAATAAGCTCGTAGGCCCCTTTTTGCAAAACTCTTTTCACAATGTAGGGCCCGTGCCACATGGGCTCGAATTTTCCTGCCCCCAGTTTATCGTTAGCTTGATCATAGAGCAGTACCAAGTCTCCCTCAATGAAAGAGCGGGGATGAACAGTGTTATTGAAGTGAGTTTTCACTCACTTCTTCTGTGCTTCAATAGCTAAGGAGGCTAGTCGATGAGTCTCGTCCAGCCACTCTAAGTAAAGAAGGCGCTCTTCTACTGGAGTAGTATCAGGGAGCAATTTGACAACTATCTTTAATGAAGGAATCTCACACCCAATAGGAAGGGTAGCCTCCAGTCCATAAACCAACTTAAAGGGAGTGAAACTGGTGGCATCCTTCACGGAGGTGCGGTAGGCCCACAAAGCAGAGAACAACATCAAATGCCAATTGGACTTATGCATGCCAACAGTTCGTTGAAGCATCGTAACCAAGACCTTGTTTACGGCTTCCACTTGACTGTTGGCCTGAGGATAGTATGGAGTTGAACTATCATGCCGTAGGGCCAACTGGGTTGTTAGCTCAGTCATCATGTGATTATGAAAATGCTTTCCGTGATCAGTGACGATGGCTTGGGGGACTCCGAACTACGAGAACATGGTTGAACAAAAACTGCGCCACGGTGTGACTGTCTTTAGACAATGTAGGCATCACCTCGGCCCATTTCATGAAATAATAAAAAAAAATGATGATGTACCCATGCCCCCCAGTCGAGCGAGGGTTACAGGTCATATAATTGATGCCCCATTTGGAAAAAGGATCGATGGTAACAACGAGGTGAAATGGAGCAGGGGGTGCACGCATCTTCAATTGGTAAATTTGGCACTCATGACATGAGTGGATGACAAGAATGCAATCCTTGAATATGGAGGGCCAAAAGTAACCAGCACGGAGGATTTTTTATGTAGTGGCATATCCAGACATGTGACCGCCACAAGCACCAGAGTGGCAATCATTTAAAACTCTCTCTGCTTCTTTGAGAGTTAAGCATCAGCAAAGAATAGAATCAACGCCGAGACGGTACAGGGTGTCCTCAACGATGCGATATGGTTGGGATTGATGGCGGATCCGTCGGTGAGCATCCTTAGATGTCTCGGGACGGAAGGAGGATGTCTGTAAATAGACAATAATATCCTCGTACCAGGGATCGAGGGTACTGATGAGGAAGAGAGTTTCGTCTGGAATGGAATCCTCTAACTGAGAGGAGGCAACATTAGATGGCAAAGAACACAATAGTTCAGCAAAGACAAGTGATTTCTTAGACTTGGCAGCAGTGAATTCCAAGTCGAATTCTTGGAGGATGACTATCCACTTCGAGTACTTGCCCCCTAGCAACTGACGTGACAAAATGTATGTTATTGGGTTGCAATCAGAGATCACCATCATAGTACGTAGCAAGATGTAATGATAGAAGCGTTGGATGGCACAAACAGCGGCGAGTGCCAACTTCTCGACATAAGCATATCGAGATTCCGTATCTAACAAATTGCGGCTAAGATAATAAATGACATGTTCAGTGCCATCATCATCATCCTGAACAAGAACCATGCCGATGGTGGTATCAGCAGCAACCAGATACAATGTGTAATTGCGATGGTAATTTGGAGGACGCAACAAAGGAGCAGAAACTAGAAGAGTTTTAAGATGTTCGAAAGACTCTTGAGCTATGGCATCCCATCGAAACGGGGTGTCACACTTCAGTAACCGTGTGAAACCTTTTTCCGCCTCGGCATAATTCGGGATGAATCGTCATAAAAAGTTTGCTTTACCCTGCAAGCTTTGCAGTTGCCTCAAAGAAGCAGGGAGAGGAAGATTCAAAATGGCCTCGACTTTAAGGGGATCCAAACGGATGCCCTCTCGGGAGACGATAAACCTGAGAAGTTTGCCAGACTCCATGCAGAAGACACACTTATGTGGATTGAGTCGAATATGGTAGTGTCGACAACGGAGAAACATTTCGCGGAGGTGCACCGGATGGTCTTGGCATTTAGCTGAATGAGCGGGAAGGTCATCCAGGTAAGTTTGCATGATGTGCCAAATATCATGAAAAGCATAAGACATCGCACGTTCGAAAGTGGCGTCGACATTCTTGAGACTGAAAGGGCGCTTTTTATAAGCGAAAGTACCCCGCGGACAAATAAAGGCCGTCTTGTGTTGATCGGCTGGCGCGATATTAATCTGGTTATATCCAAAAAAGCCATCCATAAATGAATATATCTCACTCCCAGCACACTCATCAATGAGCTGGTCAATGAAGGGTGTGGGGTAGTTATATTTTGGACAAGCTCGATTAATATCACGATAATCGACACAAAATCGGATAGTACCCTACTTTTTATCCATAAGGACGATGTTAGAGACCTAATTTGTGAGTGGGATGGGGTAAATGAAGCAAGGTTTAAGAAGATTTTCAACTTCCGCTTTGATTGTTGTAGCCTTCCGGGGGTGCATGGGGCGTAAACGTTGATGAACAGGTTTAGCTCCTGGACATGTAGGTATCTCATGCACTACGATGCTTGGATCAATGCCAGGCATCTCTTCATAAGACCAGGAAAAGACGTCATGAAACTCGCGAAAAAGAGTTATATAGATTTGAATTTCCTCAGGAGTGCAAGTGACTCCTATGTAAATGTGCTCGACGATCCCTGGTTTGACAGAGATGTCGATAGGTTGAGTCTGCATAATGTTTCCCAAATTCCCTTTAGAAGACACTGGATATACCTGAATGGGTGTATGAAGGGGTTGTGAAGATAGACAAGGAGCAAACTTCTTGAGACAAGCCAACGTTTCCCGAAGGGTAGGGAGAAACGAGGAACGGTGATGAAGATTGAACCATGGAGGTTCCTCGAGAGACATGGTATCTATAATGGCTTCGTCGGAAGGAAATATTTCTTTCAACAGATCCGAAGAAGCGCAATCTCCAAGCTAAGGGGAATAGTTGTATGAGTCAAGAGCTCCGCTTAAAGAAGCAAATTCAGCAGGAGGAGCCGAAACAACAACAATTTTAATGTAGTTGAGCTTGGCAGGACTCAACGACATCTCCTCACCCCACAATTCTATCTGGTCAATGGGGGGGAGGACCCAAGGATCAGAACAAATTGAAATCATACTGATAGAGGTGAGGTTTGGAGGTGGGAGTGAAAAGACACCCATGAGGGCGGGATCTTTGAAGAGCCTGGCTCCCACACTCTCGAAGGGGATGGAGGTATGCTCCACGAAAGGCACATTGCCTTTGGAAGAAGAAGTGAAGAAGGAGGGCTGGTCTACCGTGACAGTTTTTCCCTGATGAGGGAAATGAATGACACGAAAGAGGGAGGAAGCCACAGCACGCATGGCATATGTCCAGCTCCGGCCCAAAAGGAGGTTGTAAGTAATATTTGCATCAACGAGCTCAACTTCCACTTCAACGATCTTCCCTTCCAAAGTAATCGGAAATCGTTGAAGGATACCATAGGGGCAAGATTCTCTTCCATCAAAGGCTTCCAGTGTCGTAGGAGATTGATTCAAAGTCGGAGACCTGATCACTTTCCAACAAGCAACATACATGATGCAAGTTGACGCACCTTCATCAATAACTCTACGATGAATCGTTTTCGAATTGATGATGGCTTGAATGAGGAAGGCGATCTGATGAGGCAACCTAGGTACATTGCTCTCGAGATCAAAGGTGATCAAATCCGAATCGGTCAGGTCAATGCCACCGATGGTTGATAGCAGGGACTTCCTCTTGGGAGGCAGTTCTGGAGAACTTCTAAAGCGGACATAGATGATGGAGCCTGAGGTAAGTCCTCTATGATGCTATAGTGATGGGTAGCACGAGCATTTGGGTTTTAAGATGATCTCCGGAGTACACCTTTAGGAGGGGGTCGGATGGACGTCTCAGTACTAGGTCTCTCGATGTGGAGCAGACCAGAATTGGGCGGAGGAGTGCTTGAGGGGACCTCAGGCTCCTTCCCGGTGGATGACAGATATTCCTTTGTTCAAGTCGTTACATGAACAGGAATGCTATGTTCGGTGCGTTACGGGTTGTAAGGCGGCAGACAAGGCTTCATGTGGATTAAGGATGATAACCTAGTGGAGTCTCCCCATATACTTGACGGTACGTGGGAGCACAAGTCCGTACTAGACAACAGTTGAGTCACAAAAGGACGAATCACCCAACCTTGAGTGAAAACAAAAGTGACTAGGTTTAACGATTTCGGAGCACGTCTCTAGCCTAGACCTCTAGAATGTGAGCATTATGTTCCAATGCGTTGTTAGATTCATTCGGTTTATTTTAAAGTTGATCTTTTGTTAGGTTTCGGTTTTCAGGTCCTACCGTATATAATCTCGCAAAATTCCCTAAATGAAATCTATATGCCAAAACATGTCATTTCATTCGATGAATGCTAGTTACGAGAGAGTTCAAGATCTTTCACACAAACGAAACGATCAAAAAACAACAAGGAACTTCCCTAATGCAGCTAATGCAAATTAACAAACTTTTCTTTAATATCACTAATCACTATTTGAAATGAAAATTTCTAATACTCATTAACTAGTTCAAAGCAAAAGAGATTTTTTCTTTTTGATGATGGCAAAATGCACTAAACAACTTTGAGAAATAACACAAACAAATCCTATTCAATACAAACACATTCAGTTCCTCAAATCACAAATCAAACATCCAAACAACCAGAAAGATCCCAAAGACAACAATGAGCCGTGTGATCTAGGCTCAAAGTGAGACGCAACGGAATTCAAGTGAAGACAAAGCAAGTCACCCAAATAACACAACAACGATTCACCACTACCAAACAAGTCTAAGGGAGCAAATAAAGAGTCGAACGGACCACAAAAGGATCAAAATACCCGAGGAAGGCTTGACACACAAAGCCACTAGATTCCCTAGGGCTAGAAATGTGAAATCGATAGAAAAAAGCAAACACCCAATGGGTAACGATCAAAGCTAGTCAAATCACACTCCAACACACTCAAGTAGTCTGAAAAAGGTACCTAGGGCAAAACCCAAACTCAAAAAGTTCACAGCCAAGCAAACTTCAAAAGTTTCTAGGCCTGGCGCAATTATCAGGCTGCAAAAAGCGCCTTTCAGGAATTGGCGCGGGTTGTAAATGTGCAACTTATGCCAACTGGCACGACTGTAACGCTATAAACCAGCAGTAGCCGAGTTTGCTATGGAAAAATAAAAAGAAAAGAGCCAAGGCCAAATCAACAATACCTAGGTACACCAAGAAGCAAGAAGCAACACAGGCATTCAACCCAGAAAGCTAATCAAGCAGGATAAACAAAGAAACAACCAAGAAAGAAGGCAAGTTCCAAGCCCTTTAGTTCGTAAACCAAACCGGAGGTGGACTGAAGTGGCATTGATCTACTTTGCTAATGCAGAGCAATAACGTTTCGAAGGCTATCTAGCCATACTTCAGGCTCCGTCTAAAGTTTACAGATCAAACAACAAGACAAAACAAACTACAAGGCAAAAAGCCAACTCCCCAGCAGAGTCGCCAAATTGTTGTGTAGGTAAATCCCCTCTGTGGATAGAGGCGATCCCACTAGCCTAAATGGGGTCTAGCAACAATAAAACAATGCTAACACATAGGTTCCTAATTGTAAAGTAAAGACCGATGATGAGGGCCTACCTTGAATCCAACACTAGTATTTGTAGAAGAGTCGTCGCTCCCGTTCCTTCGCTCCAGCTAGTCACAATCCCCACGATCCTCGTGAACGAACACCTGCACATGCAAAGAACAACCCAAATACAAGCATAAAATCCAAGAAATGCAACTATATATCAGTCAGAAAGGATATAACTCAAACATCATTATAAAGACAATGAGAGTGGAACCATAATGATAGTCGTATATTATTATTGATAAACAAAGAAGAATACAACCAAGTTCTGATGTCAAATCCTCCTTTGGCTGGGTGATCAGCAACACATGCCTTGCAAAGCTTGTTGGGAATGGGGAACAAGCCTCTCTCTCCTTGGTTACTTGGACAAAAATCTCCTCATTAAAGATATAGCCCTATGGGGATGAACAAGGCTTATTGTAGCATGAGCTTAGCAATTCTCACACTTTGGGACTTAGAATTTGGAGCTTGAAGAGTAGAATTACTAACTAGCTTGTCAAAGGCAAAAGGAAAAGCTTATATAGAGAGAGGAGAAGGAGATAGTATCATCCACAAGATTCATGGGATTGGCCTTATCATTAGGAAGCTTCCATGAGAGGTGGAGAACTACTTCCCTTCTATGGAGATTTGAAGCCCAACTGAACTAACTCAAACTAGAATTAGTTCATGAATAGGTTAGGAAGAACCTTCGCAAGTTGGTTTGTTAAAAACTTTACCCAACTGGGTTGGTGCGAGTGTGACTCTGAGACAGAGCGCCAGCTGGCGCACCCTCTTTGGAGGATTTCCCCCATTGGCGCGAGTGATACACTGTGGAACAGTGCCAATGGAAAAAGGGTTATTTTTATTGGTATTTTGCAGAAGGTGTCTTCAGGGCATATGAAGTACATACTCAAGGGGATACAATGCAGGTGCTTTCAGGTTATGTCACTTCTCACAGGTCCCGGAATAAATCCTCTAATGTACGGGAGAAGTGGTAATAGGGATGGTGACAAATTACTGTGTAACAAACCCACAAGTTGCATGTAAAAAATAACTTCCACTACTTCCCCTGAAGTAGAATCCTCCTTCCTCCAATTACCTGCTAGAGGAGTCTCCATGGGTTTTTTTCTCTCTATGCAGAGTCTCTTGAGTATCTCGTTAGCATACTTGCCCTGAGACACAAACAATTCCCCATCTCACTTCCATATCTCCATGCCAAGAATGTAATGCATGACCTCCATGTCCTTCATCTCAAACTCTCTTGTAAGGTCCTCCTTACAAGACTTGATCAACTGATCATCACCTGTCAGTATGAGATCATCAACATAAAGTACAATTATCAACAATTTACCTTCCACCACTATGTGGTACAGGTTCGCATCCGCTTCACTCTTTGTGAAGCCCAACCCAGTTAAGTAGCTATCTATCCTAGTGTACCAAGCACGGGGTACTTGCTTCAACACATACAACGCTCTCTTGAGTTGACACACATGCGATTCACAGTCGAAGGTCTCAAAACCTTTAGGTTGCTCTATGTACACCTCTTCCTCAATCATGCCATTAAGGAAGTTTGTTCTCACATCCATCTAATGTATCTTGCAAGCCATTTGTGATGATAGTGCCAATATAGATCTGATTAATGAGTACCTTGCAACAGGATCAAAGGTCTCATCATAATCAATCCCCTCTACCTGTGAAAAGCCACAAGCCACAAATATAGCCTTATGCTTCTCCACACTACCATCTGCATCTTTTGAGTGAAGAGGGAATTACAATGGATCCATTGTAGGTTGTATCTCTTCATTTTGCTGGATAATATAAAAGGAAGGTCTAGATGTTTCTCCCTGGACATAGCCCAAATTGGATGAACCACATATATATGTGTCTCTTACTTTATGCATTTTCTATGCTTATATTTTTGCAATATTTTTATGTGTTCCATTGTTCTGAAATATATAATTTTCTAACAATTGGTACTAGATCTGAAGGTCTATTTGGCTGATAAACTCGTAGGAGAGAAGGATTCCTGGTTCGAGTGGGAGAAATGGTGGAATATGGAAATGACCAAAACTACTAGCTGCGGAAGATGCAAATGGAAGACTATTTGTACCATAAATATCTATACCTACCATTTAGCAGAAATACAAAGAAGTTGATGAGTATGACAAACACATAATGGAATATTCTTGATAGAAATGCACTTGGAACAATACGGCTGTACCTAGAAGCATCGGTAGCCTTTAATATTTCAAAGGAAACGACAACAGAGGGTTTAATGTTAGAATTGGACAAACTATATGAAAAACCCTCAGTCTCAAATAAGGTATTTCTTATGAAGCATTTATTTATTATGAAGATGTCAAAAGGTGGATCTGTTGCTAATCATTTAAATGAATTTAATATAGTTACTAGTTAGTTAAGTTATGTAGGGGTAAATTTTGATGATGAGGTTAGGGCTCTGTATTTTCTATGCTCATTTCCAAAAAGTTGAAATGGTTTAGTTATGGCCATTAGTAACTCTGTCTCTAGATCTAGTATTTTAAAGTTTGATGATGTTGTCAGTGCAATTCTTAGCGAGGAAATGTGACAAAAAAGCTCCGGTGAGACATCGGGTAATGCTTTGATTGCAAAGACTAGGGGAAGAAAAATGGAAAGAGGAAAGAGCCCAGTATATCACAGTAAGTCAAGTAAAGGAAGATCGAAATCTAGATCAGGGATAGTGTGCTGGAAATGTGGGAAGAAATGGCACTTGAAGAAAGACTACAAGTCTCGGAAGGGAAAATAAGGGGACGCGTAGAAAGAAAACAATCATGAAGTGAATGTGATAGGTGATGTGTTGCAAGATGCTTTGGTTCTTTCATTATAAAATATTATTGATGCTTGGATGGTAGATTCAGGGGCCTCATTCCATGCCACTCCTGATAGGAAACATTTTCATGATTATGTTCAAGGATATTTTTGATAGGTTCAATTGGTTGATGATAAACCCTGTAAAATGATTGGAATGGGTACAATTTTGATAAAACAATAAAATGGAAATCAATGGTTGTTGAAGGAGGTAAGGCATGTTCCAGATCTGAATAAAAATCTAATTTCCACAAGGGAGTTGGGAGGTGAAGGCTGTGTAAATACTTTTACAGATAAAACCTGGAAGGTCGCTAAAGGCACCCTGGTAATAGAAAAAGGAGAAAAGGTTGGTACATTGTATATATGAAATGATATTTCTAATTATATTAATGCTTTAACCTCTACAAGAGCAGATACGACATTGCTGCATCATAGGCTTGGGCACATGAGTGAGAAGGGGATGCATATTCTTCACTCAATAAATTTGTTGCCAGGTTTGAAGCATGTTGATTTGGAATGCTGTGAGAATTGTTTTTATGGAAAACAAAAGAGAGTCAAATTCCTCAGGTATCATCTCTCAGTGGCTCTCATTATGAAAAACCTGGATTTATTGTATTCGAAATAAATTTGATGTATTTGATGCTTTCAAGAAATGGAAAAATTTGGTTGAAAATGAGATAGGAAAAAGGTTGAAGTGTCTCAGATCAGAAAATGGAGGTGAATATTGTAGCAAAGAGTTTGATAGGTACTGTTCAGAGAATGGAATTCACAGAGAGAAGACGGTTCTAGGAACATGTTGATGCCCCGAAAATCGTTACATCAACATCGGGGGATAACTACCCGGTCCGGACCTTAATACAGCTCCTTCTCCATTTGGGATGGTGGCTCCGACTGGATATAATGGGACCAGTTTCCCAATAATGAATAAAAGGGGGTGAATGAATGATTGGTTTTCTAACAAGTGATAATAAATGGAGGACTTATTCTATGAACGAAAACGTAAATGACTATTTTATCCCGGGAAGCTTCTATTCTTTAAGTGCAACGTTTAATGATCTACGTTTGCTGATAGGCATATAGATGACACTATGCAATAAACAAAGACATTAATTTATATGATAATTGCTTCGTTCAAATAGTTGAACGAAGTAATTGATAAAACAATATTACACTTCTCTTTTATATTACCGATACATGCATGATTAAGAGAATAGCAAACTGTAAACATCCAATAGTGGAAAGCATAAAGTTTACTGTTAAAACACATTCACATATTCAATAATAACATAAATGACCAAAACAACAATTCACATAAAAGGAATAAATTCAGACATAGATAATAGTACCATATGAGTTGCGAATTATTCCCTACACCAATCGCTATTTGAATTCCTTCTTCCGATTCAGAAATACTTTCAAATAAAGGCAATAGTGCACATTCACATCAAAGCTTCATTATCAAAATTTGGAAAGATTGGTCCAGTCTTCATAAAAGAATATGCCTGAAGTTCAGTAGTGCAACTTCAGGCTTAAGTCATATACAAAAACGTACGACCCTTTCTAAATACATGAAAGGGTCTATAAATACTAAACTAAGTTAACAAACTACAAAATTAAAATGCTACTAAATTGGTATAATCTGATCTTAAATATCTTTCCTACAGTGATCTGGAAATTGGCGGCGATGATTCATCCTTCTGGCTGTTTGCCCTTTGTCCTGAGTTGGCATATTGCCAACATTGGCTTCACTTCTTGAGGGTGGCTGAGATGAGAATTGATTTGAGTAGCGTAGGTGGCATCATGTATATCGAGAATGATACACCCGATTGCATCCGTCAGGCATTTGAGGGCGACTCTCTAACTGTATGGTTTTACTAGGAACAACCAATAGGTGTCCCAAGTTAAACTTTTAATCCCTGAGATCAATCTCCCATTCTTTTCTAGCTCTTGGTTACACGAGTGCTCCAATGTCTTGGTCAATAATAGTTTACCTGGTGTACATTGAGAAATAATGTTAGATAAATAGAGAGTATTATTGATCAAGTCAATTAAATTGCTCGTAGATAACTTGCATCTGGAAACAACTCTCTCTGCTTTCATTAATTGGGACTGCCACTCTGCGAATAGGATTTCCTTATGGGATTTTAAGATTTTGGGCAAGTTTGCTGCCTTTCCCTCGTTAGAGTCCTGCCAAGTAAGAAAATCTGTCAAAGTGTCTTCGGATTGCTCTAAATCCTGCCTGGTATCAACTGACGTATCTATTATAGATGTTGTTATGTCACATAAAGGTTCAACTTGGGCAATTTCATGACATAACAATCTTATTTGTGTTATTAATGCCTTGTTAATTTGCAATGCCTCTGCTCTGAACTCGGCAGGCTGGGGAAGACTCTTGAACCTTTATACTTGAGCTGATAATTGAGCAATTTGCTCATCTTTTGTCTTTGCCATCTGTTCATTCATCGCCTTCAACTTTGATAATGCCTCAGATAGTTCCTTTTGTTTCTGGATTTCTCCCGAATCGATCCTCTGCTTCTCTTCATGCAACTGTTTGATTAGCTGGTTGTTTAATTGTTGTTGTGTGGACAGTTGCTGTTGTAGCTGTTCTGACTTCTGCTGCTCTTCCGATAGCTGTGCTTGTAATGAAGCAGTCGCTTGATCCTTTTCCTTCAAAAAATTGCTTATCTCCGATGCCTTATCCATGGTGGTTGCCGAATAGGCACTGGCATATTGAGATAACTTTGTCAGGTCATCGGAGGGGTCGAATTCTTCTCTCCATACCACATTTGCTATTATTGTTTATTCAGGGAATAGAGAAGGTTGAGCAATCCCTCTCCTTTTCCGCTGTCGCTTTATTACATCCCTGTGTTTTGGGCTATAGAAAACATCTAGTGGAGGAATGTCCTCCACTTGCAAAATAATTTGATCGGAAGGATACTTCGGAATTATTTCTACTACTGTGTTTGAGGGTGGACCGCTGGTTCCTTTGCTTGGAACCTCCTTTATTGCTGTATCTTGTGTATCGGAAGCTTTGGATGTTTCAGCATCCATTGAGGTCTCAAGATTGCCTATAATTGTATTGAATTGTTGCCATTCTTCAAGCAATCTTGGGTCCACTTGAGTATCAACATTCATTTCTTTGCTGCTCTGCTCCTGCTGCCTTTTCTGTTCTTCTTCCCTTATTCTCTCCTGTTCTTTCTTTTCTGCTTCCTCTTGTTCTTTCCTTTGTGCCTCTTCTTGTTCTTTTCTCTGTGCCTCTTCCTGTTCTAACCTCCAGAGTTCCTCCTGCTCTCTTCTCTATACTTCTTCATAGATTGCGGATGTAGCAGAAGGTTCATTAGTAAGCTGTTGCTCAGGCTCGCTTGACTGAATCATTGGGGTAGTAGCTAACAAATCTAGAGGCAGAGTTTGCAACCTTTGTTCTCTAAGTTTGTTAAATTCTACTAACTCGTCATCACGGTATCTCATTCTGGCTAGCTGTTGTACCTGGAAGATTGACTCGGCGGAGGAGAACAGGTCATCAAACTCATCTTCCTTGTGCTCGAATTTAGTAAGCTTGGCTTGATCTAGGGCATTATAGATGACTTTCTTCAGGCCGAAACGTCTATTAGGTAGAGTGGCGAGACTTAGGACGTTAATTTTTTCTACCTCTTTCTCTGCATGTTTATAATCATGTAGAGTATAGATGCCACGCCTAAGAGGAAAAGGAGGCCAAACTTGCTTCTTTGAATTTCTGAGAGTTTTCGTGGCTGACGCAGTTGTAAGCTGATATGCTATTTCGCGAGCTAATAGCTTGTCTGGTATGTACAAGGTGTAGGTTTTAACCCCATACAGAAATTACCTGGATACGAATTCTAAATCACAAGAAAAATAAAAATAAAAATGCGAGAGCATAACACATAAAACACATATACACAGAGATTTCCCACTGGATCTCAAAACTGAGACTACCAGCTTGATTTTTCATTATGATCCTTTCAATGTTACAATACATATTTATACATGCCGAAGCATCCAATACTATGGACCGAAAAACCCTCACGTCCAATACCATGGACCAAAAAACCATCGATCCAATACCATGGACCGAAAACCATCGCGTCCAAAAAACATGTGCGAAATCATGCACAAAACCATAGGTGGGTCCGCCCAACCTAACATAGGGTTCAAAACCAAAATTTTCCCGGGTACTACCCCGGACCCCATAAAGTGGGGTTACGGGTACCCCTCAAACCCCCTGTTAACTATGTGGAAAGAATATAACACAACCCAACAATCTCCCACTTGTTGTTTTTTTTCCACAGGGGGCCACAGGAGAGCTTAGTCATTTTTCCAGCCCTGAAACACCCATTGTTTCTCTACACCAAGAGAACTTCTAAGAGCTAACAAATTTTGTCAATGCATCTGCAGTATTCTTCAAAATGTCCACCTTTACAAGAAACACCTTTTTGTCTTCTATCATATCCCTCACAAAGTGATACTGAACATCAATGTGCTTTGTCTTTGAATGATAAGTAGGATCCTTTGCCAAGAAAATTGCACTTTGGCTGTCACAGTCTATCCTTATAGCTCCATTGCACTTTGTATATTGTGTGTTTGCTTATTTAATGTTGCATTTTCATATTTGAGTGTTTTATTTTGTAATGGTTTGAAATTATATGATGTGTGTTTCCTTATTTGGGATTGTATAATATGTGTTTTTTCTATTTGAATTTGTATTTTTTGTCTAATGTTTAAAATTTTAAAATTGTATATTTTTTATTTAAATTTGTATTTTGTGTGTTGTTTAAAATTGCATATACATGTGAGATTTTTTTTGTCAATGTTTGTTGATGTATGTTTGTATGTGTTTCTAAGGTTCAAGCAGTGGAACATCACATCGAACATCAACAACAAGTCCTCCAACTCTTAAACGATAACCTCATGTT
>APFE031212936.1:0-10961 GCA_000404065.3 Pinus taeda | reverse complement strand
ATAATTAATAATAATAATAATCAAATATAAATAAATATCTTGAAATAATAATAAGTAGTGCCGGCTCTCATATTAGGGTTCCTTTGTATTTGTGTATTTATATCCAGGTTCCTAGCTCCTTCTCTCATCATCTTTCATTCATTTCATCTATCTTTCAAAGTGTCCTGATGATGGACCCCCGTTGGGGTTCGAAACGTCCACAGACTGAACTGGAAACTGTGGATAATCCGGAACATGAAGCTACATAGAAAAAGTTGTCTTTGATATATTTTGATGCTAGAAACATATTTATTAATATTGTCAGGATTTTTTTCTGAATCATATTGTATTGGGCTCATTTTACTCTCTACTGAACATTTTATGACAACCTAATCGAAGAATATTTTTCAAAGGGTTCCCCCCTAGTGGGGTTTTTCCCTAGTCTTTGACCAAATCTGGTGTCTCTTGTTGATGTGTTGATTGTCTCCTTTGTAATTTCATTTATTTTTATATCTCCAAATGTTGTTGATGAATGGAAAGGCTAATTGTATTTGGAAATATTTGTAATTAAATTATTGAATTTGGCTAAAGTAATTGATACACCATAAAACAATCTGGAAAATTAACATGGTGTCATAGCTAAGGTGAAGGACAAGCCCAAAAGGAGACAAGCATTCAAGCAAACATCTTTGGAAAGCTTAAGGATATAATCTATTCAAATCAAGATGTCTTCCTTCTGTTATCACTCAGGTTTTCCCAGAAGTTGTAAGAAGGGGAAAGGAGGTCGAGGTAACCACAAACCAATCTTTTAGATATAGATTCTAGCCAATCTACATCCAGAGAGGGCTCTCTCTTTAAGTTTTAGCTTTGTTTTTAAAGATATTAGGCTAGTTGTGAAGTTTAGGAGTTTTGTTTGAATTTGGGTGGTGAGATTCAATAGCGAAGGGGTAAGACTGAGTAGTTTAGGCCATTGGGCTAATGGAGTCAAGGAAGATGGCTTAACTGGACTTGGTTTCTTGAAAAAGGATGGTTTTACAAAGCAAGATGGTCAAACAGAGAACAAACAACGATTTTGGAATATGTGGGATGATGTCAAAATGGGTGAAGAGCAATTAAGAATCCTTCAACTTATTTGAAAAAATGCAACTGGAATTGATTATAAGTAAAGAGCAACTAAGTATTTTTTAAATAATAATCAAAGTGGTAGAACTAGAAAACAGGAGCAATTAAGATTTCACTGTTTATTCTAATTCAGAAGAAAACATAGAAAATGATAACTTTTGAAGACAGAGTGCAATCAAGCATATTCTGAATTACGCTTTTTTGTTTATCATTTAGATATGAACAGAGATGATATAAAAACAAGGAAAAACTTTAAAACACAAGGTATAGATGACTTATTGATCCGGTGTTTGATTCAAGAAATCTGTAGAAAGTCTTTTGCCTCAATTCTTTATCCAACAAGCCATACGAAAATTTGATCCAATCAGAACTTTATTCCAAAAAACCAGTATTACAGTAATGTCTATGAATCCACACCAAAATACTTCAAATGGAGAAGTATTTATACTAGTTGTAAACTAAAATATCTTGAAAAAATATCAAGATTAGTTTCACAAATATATCCAATTGTTTACATTAATAGAACTTCAATAAAGGACATTCAAAACTAATGAATATATTTGGCACTATTTCTATGGATTTATGGTGACAAACAAGAGAAACTCAAATTTGATAGCAACTCTTAGTTGATTATGAGGCATCCTAGTCACTAACTGCATCCTTCCTTTGTGCATTTTGCCCCAGAAATTCTACAAACTTAGGGTCCAATGATATGCTTGTATATCTCCATCCGTAATAGATATGTAAAACATGAAAGAAGTTTTTGTAGATAGGAAAGTTTTTTAGATAAACCTCTCTCAGTTTCCCAAAATGCATCTCCATCTGTTCACAATA
Organism: Pinus taeda; assembly: GCA_000404065.3. Lineage (NCBI taxonomy): Eukaryota > Viridiplantae > Streptophyta > Pinopsida > Pinales > Pinaceae > Pinus > Pinus taeda. The sequence continues at coordinate 9,026 of APFE031212936.1, read as the reverse complement.
TTCTCTGCAAAAAGATGTCAAAAACAGGACTTTTCACAAACTAAAAAATAAGTTATGAAGACATGCACTTATCTCCCTCTTGGTACTACCTTTGTAAAAAGTGAGATAGGTTTTTGTAACTTGGCCTGTTAGGAACAAAAACCTCTTCCAGTTTCTCGAAATACTTCTTGGATTAGCCACAATAGTTTCTGCAAAACTATGACTTAAACCGGAAATTTCTGGAGAATGTACCATTTTTGCTCTAATTTCATCTTTTAACCTTAAACTTCTTTTGACTGTTTTTCACTTTTACTTTGGATAAAATTCAATGTAGCTGGTGAAAGTGTTTTCATCTTTGTTTAGCCCTCAATGTCTTCATGTTTACTTTTATTGTTTATTGTTTACTTTTTACTTTTACCGCTCTGTTTTTCAACTATCTTCACTTTGACATGAATTTGTATGCTATGCTTTGTAACTGTCTTTTATGGTGTTTATCTTCATGCTAGATGATTTACTTGAATTGGTGTTCAATCTGATACCCTTTAATCCTGATACACTTTGATTGTTCTTTACCGTGTCCTTTACCTTCAATGTGTAGTTTAGGTTTTTACTGTCTGTTTCAACAATAAATCCTTTTAATTCCATGTTTCCTCTGCTTGTGTTGGTACTATTTTATTGCCATCCTTTTCTTCTAAAAATACATCATTCATCTATCATTTTCTCCCATAAACCCCTCATAGTCCATTGAAATTGATCAATTAAGCATTGTAATTGTTATTTTACATCAAATTTAATTTGTGGATTTTTATGTTAAAAATTAGAAATTTTCAACAAAATTACGGGATGTCATGACATCCTGTAATTGGTTTATGTTGTGACATGTGGCCTGGTAGGAAAATCAAAACAGAGGATAGGGACGTGATCTAGGATGTACATACATGGTGAAAGATCTATTCAGCATCGCATCTGGAGCTCCTGGATACATGGTCAATGCTGGTCAAACCCAACCTTTTTGGTCATAAAAGCAGCAAAAAGCCAAATTTACCTAAACTAATTTCATTTTGTTTTAGAAATAAGTTAAGATTAGAAAGAAAAAACAAAAATCACCTTTTTGACTGTAAAAGCAGAAACATCTGCGTGATAATGTATGTACATTCGATTGTAAACCTTAAGGAATGTTAGTGAACGAAGGATAAGAGACACGAAAGCAGATTAAAAGATTGTGTATTGTATTGTTACCAGAACTTTGTTCTTGCATGTAATTGATCTCCAGACTTTAATCACAGGCAGTGTTTCATCATTCTAGTGTTTTATGTGTTAACGGTTTCATCATCTGAAGTTTTCTAAGTGTGCCATCAACGCGTGGACGGGCCCTACGTGGGGACTAGTATACTTTCATTTCATTTTCATAGCATTTAGACTTCAGATCTGAATAACGTTTGATGCCATTTACTTGCTTGTGAATTAATTAATTCGATTAGAAGTTCTTGCGAGTGTTATTGTATGATTCATGGTGATAGCTTGAAACTTCAATTGCTAAATTATTGAACAAGATCTTGTAAAAGATTTAATTGAGCACTGAATTTCGAAGTATCTCTGTGGACTCTGTTTTCATGCATTTGAGTTTTCGTATGCTTAAAAGAGCTTTTAGTTTTCATGAATTTGATTGTTAGGATGCTTAGTGTGTTACCGAGAAAGAGTTTTTGTGAATGATATCCTTGTAAGAGGATTGAAAACTCAGACTAGTAACACGCTGTGTTTTTAGAACAGTTAAGATGATCTGAGTGTTTAAAGTGTGAAAGGAAACATATTCCAATCTCTTGTAAAAGAGTGTTGTAGCCTGTCACAGTAGACACTTATCTAGGTAGATGAGATCCTTTTAGGTCTATAGATTTTAGACACGTGCCTCTAAGTTTACCTACCTTGGTTGACATTAAATTTAGTCTAATCTAGACCCCTGGATTGGTCACTACAACTTGTCTTTAAACTGTATGTTTTATCTTCCATCTTTGTTTGAATAGATAATTTTGATATCAATCTTGGAGTAAACAGGTCTTATGACTAATATTAAGACAGTTTATCCAAGGATGTGGTCTTCTACTCACTTGTAAAACAAAACAAACTATTAAGAAAGCATTGGCTTGCAGGGGAGGTCGAAAAGGTTTCATCTGAGCTTGAAAGGTCTGTGGAGTGAGTCCAGAATGCTTTTCAAGAGGTAAACCATGCTTGAATTGGTTAACAGAGGTTTCAGGTGGCGTAGCATACTACAGCGAAAATGACATTTGTTTGCTTTATTTCACAAAACTGAGGTTGGCGGGGTTTTTTTGGTTTTATCGGGTGTATGACGTAAGCAGGATTTGACATTTTGTCACTATGTGGAGGGTGGTAAGCGGTTTGTATCGCATCGCTTTTGAGGCTGGGCGGTTTTGGGCCGGGGGCGAGCGAGCATATGGACTGCATGACGCATAGCGGAGGTACGGGTGGAAAACCGCCTGGTGATCGCAAGTTAAAGCGCGGTCATCAGGGGGGTCGCAATATTACCGTCGACCATCGGATGAAAATGGATTGATCGGACGGCAGACGGGCATGGGACATGGCGAGACTTTATGTATGCGGGCCCGATGTATAATTAACCATTAATTAACTATATCGGGGTCAATTTTATTGGTCGTGGTTGGTTATTAACTAACCCCAAGGATTAACTAATCCCATATGGCGCGGCAGGGAATTTAGGCTCTTAACAAATCACATATTAACTCGTTAATCCTCCATTAAACGACGATTAAGGTTGTATTCAACCAAGGGCGGGATTTATAAAAAATCGGGGGATTAATATAATAATTACATATTACGGGAAGGGTAAATGTATTTTTTGGGATTTATATAATAATAATTAAAGGTTAATATGACTTCGAATATGAAAGCGCCAAGTTAAAATGTTAGAAATTTACATTTAAAACTTAGGCTAAAGTGGGAAAAGGGGTTTTTTCAGGTGATATTATGCATTTCCTAAGTAAAATAGGATTTTTACTTACGCGAACTTTATGAAATGAAATGAATGACTAATGGATGATTTTGAGTACTTAGGCTTTTAGATCATTGGGCCGAGAGTCTGGTCCCTCCAGAAGTCAAAGAAATGCTCTGAGCCCCTTTGATTTTTAAAAACCTTAATACTTAGGGGAAATTAGTGAAATCTTTTAGGGAAAAATGTGAATGGAAGTTAGTTATTTAACCTTGTCTTGCTTGAACTGCATCAAGTATAATGTTTGCCTTGCACTTGTAATAAAAGTGAGAATTAACACATTTAGAGACATTATTCATCACAAGTATCAGTCTGCAACACCATCTACCTACCCTGCCTACTTTAACCTAACATTATTTCTTCTTTATTTGGGTGCACTTAGACTGACAAACCCTTATCAATTTTCTTTTTCTTTACATAGCAAGCCTACCTAAGTCTGCACTTATTACATCCAAGGACTCAGATTACACAGTTGAGCTCCTTTTTATTCATTCTACCTATCTACTTATCTTCCAAGATTACACTGTTCGGTCAGATATTTATTCTCTATTTCTACAACATGAAATTGAAAAATGAATGAGCCAAGTTTAAATAGTTTAACTCTTCATAAATTGTGGCAAAAGTTTAACAAGTTGCACACAATTGCTTATTACAGAAAATGAAATAGTAGTGGCATTTAGACTTGCACACTTTCCTGGTCTATTTTTGTTTGGGGTTCATTTCTTTCACTTTTTTGACCATTTTATTCTTTTTACCCTTTGATTTTTCTTTTAAGGTATATCCTCTTTACATTTTTTAAATTTTTTGATTTTTTGAAAATATGGAAAACCTTTGCAACAAGGAAAGGTATGAACATTTTTACAGAGCTCATCAAGTCAATCATGAAATATGACACCTATTGGTATAGGAACATAACACCTTCTTCAAGGGAAATGAAAATTTGGGTGACTCATCTAATTTTTTTGCATGGAAATTCAGGGTGGAGATCATAGCTAATAACAATGATGTTCTAGATTACATTCAAGGACAAGTACCTGAGCCTCTGGAGAATGGTTCCACTATTATCAAGAACAAGCACAAGAAAGGTGAGTTAAAAGAAAATAAAATTATAGTAGATGGTTTACAAGATAATCTACTTACATATGTTGGAAATTTGAGAAGGTCTAAAAATATGTATGATGAGATAGATGGCATGTATGAAGTCAACAATTTGAATGAAATCATATCCTTGAAAGATCAACTCAAAGACACAAAAATGAACAAAGGAGAGTTTGCGCAATCCTAAATTATGACGATATCTTGCCTTAAAGATCAATTGCACAGAGCTTGGGAAACTGTGTCTGATGGGGAATTGGTGATCGTAACTCTAAGAGGTCTCCCTCCTATTTGGGAAACCTTCATCACTACCATAAGCCACAAAAATGTCCTCTCATCACTTGATGAAATTTTTGAAAAGCTTACTCAAGAAGAATCAAGGATGATATCAAGAGGAAGGATTCAAAATCATGAAAAAGAGGGAGAGCACACTACATTCGTAACACAACATAAGAATAAGAAAGGACAAGAAGGTCCATCAAGAAAGCCTCCACCTCGAGATACAAAGAGAAGGAATGATAGAACGTCATCTCACATTGAATGCTACAATTGTCACAAGAAGGATCATTATGCTCGAGATTGCCTCAAGAAGAGCAATGGTCCATGCTATAATACTAGAAGCAAAAAACAGGTTTGATGATCAAAGAAGAAGAGATGACTGAGGGAATGATCACAATGGAAGAGTTGAAACAAGAATAAGAGACGATCCAACTGACCGTGAAGAAGATTTTCGTCCTCAAAATAATTCAAGATACTCCAGGTATGAAAGTAATATTGGATAACAATCTGAATATATTCTTATTTCTGTTATTATCAATTCTTCTCCTCCAGAATCATGTGATAGTTGGTTGCTTTGTAGTGGGGCAACTCATCACTTCTCTAGCTATAAGTAAGTTCTCTCTAATTTGGTGGAGAGGGATTCAAATTTTAAATTAATTCTTAGAGACAACTCCACTCATCTCATTAAAGGTTTCACGTCCTTTAAATTTCATTTGAATTCATAAGAATCTATTTTGCTCCACGATGTGATGTATGTGCCAAAGTTAAAGAGGAATTTGGTATCAATATCCACTTTGGAAGACAAATGGATGAGGGTTTCCTTCATTAGGGAAAAGGTTCTCACTTGGCCTATTAGATCACCTATGAGAGATGCATTCACATTGGGATCAAGATATGAAGGACTCTACAAGGTTACTCGAAGACCAATTCTAGCATTGGTTCATGATACTAATCATCTAAGCAAGCTATGGCACCGAAGATTGGCCTAGCTACATTATGATTCTCTTCCAAAATTAGAGAAATTGGTCTCAAGGATTCCCAAGGTTCGAGCCTAACATGATGGAGTATGTCCAAGATATTCCACTAGAAAGAAGACAAGGGGACCATTCCCCTCCAATGAGAACAAGACAAATGACATCCTCCATCTCATTCATTATGACTTGGGTGGTCCAATGCATGTACACTCTCTTGGTGACCATCTCTATTATATCAACTTAATTGATGACTTTTTAAGAAATACGTGGATATATTATTTTAAACACAAGGATGAAGCCTTTGAAATGTTCAAGGAGTTCAAAGCTTTGATAAAAATTCAAACAGGGAAGAAAATCAAGATATTCAGGTCTGGTAATGGTGGAGAGTACACTTTGAATGCATTCATTGATTTTTGCAAGAAGGAAGGTATCAAGAAGGAAATCAATGTTCCCTATAATCCTGAACAAAATAGAGTAGCTGAAAGGAAGAAGTGGGTTATTGTAGAAGCTTCTTCTGCCATGCTCCATGTGTAGAAGTTCTCACTGTAGATCACCTGATAATGCAATGTAACTAAAGCAAAATACTTGATCTACTTCTACTATCAAACTTTGTGGAAGCTTAATCAATTTGAGCAAGATCAATCGGAACACAAATAACAGAGAAGAAGAAATCATACACATGAAACACAGAAGAATACTCTAGGGAAAGCATCAACTAAAAACCTTGATCTCTGTATTATCATACAAGTGGAAATATCTCAGGATTACACAAAGCTTTAGCTCACAAGTTATCCAGCTCTCAGTACAATCCCTCACTACTGCTCATAAACAGAATAGACAACACCTGTGCCTTCCTTCAGTCCTCCAAGCCTCCTATTTCCTTGTGCAGTTTCTCCTAGGTCCTCCAGCTGCAACCTATGTGATTTTCACCTCACACACAACACTGACCTCTAAAATAACTACACAATCCTTAAGGAGATAATTCCTTCTGCATGGATGAGTTTTCTATATAGGAAAATTCCTCCAACTGATAGTACATTGTCCCATCCTCTAATCTCAACTGGGTCTCTGACTAAACTGACATGCATGAGTTATTTATGAGAGAATATTCAGTTATCTGAAGTACACTAGTAACAATGCATGCATGCATAACTAATGAAACTATAATCAAGTTCCAAAACTGTTGAACTAATCTACTGGACTTAACTTAGTTAACTGAGAATACTTAATTACAACTCAAAGTACAACTCATCCTGATCTCCTTAATTAAGGGATAACTTCCTCAATCAAAGGGATAACTGTTGCATGTCTTTACATAGACTTCATGTTTTATTTTCTCCAACTAATTAACTCAACATGAATTAATTAATTATTTTTCTGGCTCCTCCACAATTGTATGAGACTTCTTTTGGCGTTGCATGTTGAGAGGTAATGTACTCTCCCTCTAAACCACCAAGTCTCCAACAGTTGCCTTGCTCCTCAAGGCTTTGCATGCATCTTGAACCTCAAGAGCATACAGGTTCTTGACTCGTGAACCGATATGCTTCACCTATCTCGTGGTGATGTGTCTAAGGAAAACATTTCCCTTACTGAAGACTACATCATAGCCTTTGTCCTACAGTAATGCAATCGATACCAAGTTCTTCTTTAGTCCTGGCACATACTTCACATCTGTCAAGGTAATGCGAGCTCCATGCTCCCTCTGAAAAGAAACTGTGCCCACACTTGAAACATTATGCTTTTCATCATTACCCATCGTTATGAGTATCTGAAGGTCTTTCTCTTCCAAGGCACTGAACAAACTTGTTGAAATAGCAACAAGAAATGCTAAAAATAGCACTGCTATAAATAGCAGTTTGGGTACCAGTGCTAGATTGAGCAACAGGGAATGAAAAATGGAAGTGCTAAAAATAGAATTGTTATTTTTAACAGTTCAGGATGGATTCCTATTTTAGTCAGTCCCTAGACTAAAAACAGGAAGTAAAAGTCAAATTTGAACTTAACAGTTGTTTGAAAATAAATAAATTAATTCTCCATGAGTTAATTAGTTGTGAAAAATCAAACATGAAGTCTATGTGAGGACATGCAATAGTTTCTCTATTAATTGAGGAATTTATCCATTAGTTAAAGAGATAAGGATGAGTTCTAATTTGAGCTGTAATTAGTTGGCTCAGTTAACAAAGTCAAGTCCAGTTAGATTGATTTAAATAGTTTGTTTAAATTGATGTGAGTTCAGTTAGTTAATGCATGCTTGCATATAACCACTGCACTTCAGATAACTGAAGATTCTCTCATGAATAAATCATGCATGTTAGTTCAGATAGAGACCCAGTTGAGATCAAAGAAGGGACAATGTACTATCAGTTGGATGAAATTTTTCCTATAAAGGAAGCTCATCCATGGATGAGGATTTATCTCCTTCAAGATTGCGTAGTTGGATTAGAGGTTAGTGAGTGTGTGAAGAGGCCAATTCACACAAGTGGCTGCACTGGATGCCAATCAGAATTGTGCAAAGAAATAGGAGGCTTGGAGGGAAGACGAGAGGTTAGATAGAGGCCTTTGACTGTCTATGAGTAGTAGAGGTATTGCAGAGAGAGCAAGATTGCTTTTGAGCTGATTCTTTTTGTAATAATGGCTATATTTCCACTTGTATGATAATACAGAGTTGGGATTTTAGGCTGAGGCTTTCCCCGGGTTATATCTTCTGTGTTATGTGTGATTGATTCCTTCTTATCAGTTATATGTGTTCTTATTGATGTTGCTCAATTCGATTAAGCTTCCGCATAATTGATTGTAGAAGTAGATCAAGTATTTTGCTTTAGTATATTGCATTATTAGGTGATCTACAGGTGGGAGTTTCTACACCTTTTGTAATAGTTGTACATCATGTAGATCAAAATATTGTTCCATCTGTAGTATCCAATTTATTGGATCCTTGCCATCAAACTTCCTCATATCGATCTTTGGAACATGGTGGGTCTTCAATCCAATGTTAGAGTCTATGAATCATGATTAACATTTCTTTTGTTCTCATCATGAGTTTTCCTTTACTACCTTTTCACCATTAGTAAGCATTTCTTGTAGCAACTTAGTCAAATCTATCTTCAAATCTTCCATGTTGCCTTTCATTTTTTCTTCTATACCATCCATCTTGGTGTCCATGCCATTCATTTTAGCTTCCATGCCATCCATCTTATCTTCCACTCCGTCCATCTTAACTTGCACGCCATTCATATTAGCTTCCACGCCATTCATCTTAGCTTCCACGCCTTTCTTTAAACCATAAATCTTAGCTTTTGTTACCTTTTGGGAGAGTGAAATTTGTTGCACTTGGTCTCATAATTTTGATATATCATGGTGCATCTCTTCCTCTTCTTCATGAGTCATGCTAGAGCTTTGAGGTTGCTTACTAGGTGTTTCCATTTTATTTCTTCGGGGCATCAATTAATGATAATTATGCTTCACTATTCCCTTTGAACTTCAAACTAATTTTTCAACCCAAACTTATGCAAATTTTAAAAAGACTACACACCTTTTTTGTTGAGATTGCAACAAGATGATGGAGCTTAGTGAAAAGAGTCACCTTCACTAAGTGGGCCTGCAGGCAAATTATGGCGCAAAGTCTATTTTTAGACATATGGATCATGTCTATGAGTTGCAGGATGCTGTTTATGGAT
>APFE031212933.1:0-11610 GCA_000404065.3 Pinus taeda | reverse complement strand
CCTTCTTAGCGTTCGCATCAAAAACTAAGTTGGACTCATCCGAAGGATGAGCTTACAAACAAGCATATGTTATCCTCCTCAAGCTTGTAAAAAATAAAGAGGTACTTGCCAGAAATGGTGGGGGAAAAATGATAATAATGAGCCTATTTGATATCCTTTTGTCTCAAGAAAAACCTTACTACCACTCTTGAATACGACACTTATTCATTCACCTAGGTTGGGAAATCCTTTACCTAACAGTTGATCGAACCACATTGAAAGTCTTCAGCCAGTTTCTGGGTATTAACTTTGGGTCAATTGTCACCAAACCATCTGTTGTGTCATTATGTGTTCAAGAGGTCAGTGCAAATAAACCATTCATTTGCAAGATATCTGTCATCCATCTTGACCATCCCTGAGTCAGTCCTTGCAACTGAATTTCTTCAAACTTGATCTATGATTTCGTGTTGTGGGCTTGCCTACGACAGATCGCTTTCTATCAACTTCAGCTCTTTATCTAGAAACATGATCTAGAAATCGCCAGTACCTTGGGACCTGCATGCCCTAATGGCAAATTTCTCGCCTTCGATGATAGGTTTCATCATTGACCTTTGATCGAAGGATTCTGTGACATGTTCGACATCAACACATCTAATCACATCTCATGGATTATACTGAGTACTTTGAGAGCCATTGTCATTATTGGTGGTTTCTCTCACACTTGCTAACAGTTTACGTCATCGACTAGTAATCAAGTGGTTTCTACCATGTTCGACTTCGACACATTCATTCACATGGATAGAATCGTACTATTTCGGGAAGTAGAAATGAAGACTCTGGATCTAGTTTCCACCATCCAGGCTGTGAGGAATTTTGTATTCATTATATTGTAGACTATTCATAAACAGATGGATGCGCCCATACTATGTATACATGTGTCTATACTTGTGATGTATTAGAAGATCGTTCCTATATCAGAGTAGTAGTCAGTTTTCTAGTTAGTTTTGATCTGAGTATGGGAATGCCTACCTCAGCGATGATATGATCTCATATATATATTTTTCATTTGAATGTTTTTACAGGTTCCAACCGGGCTCTCTGCAAGATGATCCTTGAAATGATAAAGTACTTCACTCTTCCTAAATGATAAATGAAATACTCATCTACTACAGACTTCGCACTTTAGGGGGCAATCTGTTACAAAAAAGTATCGTCACCATGACTATCTGTAGTCAGTATGGGTCTATTATCACTTATACTGGCCTCCTAAGCAAGTCTCAGACCTTAGCTCTTCATGTCAAGCTTTGCAAATGAGAGAAAGACATTGAAAATCAATATTACTCTGGTTCCACACTTTCTCCTACTTTTTCCTGCGGGTCCGCACTCTTTGTTCATATTAATTGCGTATCTGCATGCTCTGTCTGTAAAGGGGTGGGTGTGTACCCCTGTAAAAGTAAAAAAGGCACAAGTTTATCCTAAAAAACTCACTTTTGGGTTAATTCTAGATGTTTCTAGAATGATTTTGACATGGATTGTTCGCTCCAAGGTGGTTCATGCATCCCAAAAGAGAAGGAGCTAATCCCTTGATAGGAGGAGCTATCCCTTTGAAGGAGGGCTTTATCCCTTTGAAGGAGGACCTAGTAACTTCCCTCCATTGCACTATAAATTAAGGCATTGGGTCAGTTGCTGAGGAGGTTAGAAGCTGAACATTTTTGAGGGTAAATGATGATGGAATTGGGACTTCCTAGTTAAACTTGAGAGGAGAGATCACATACCTTTTGGTTTCATTGGGAAGTGAGTGAAACTTGTCAAAGTAGAGGAGACTTCTTGTCGGACCCTGGGAGGAGCTTGTACAGCATCAAGGCACAGGTTGTAAAGTTCTTCTTCATTTGAATTAATACAATCAGATTCATTTTTCTCAACAAATTGTCTTATGTGGTTTGTTTCATAATCTCCTTGATCATTATGATGAATATGCTTTATGATATTGGCTTTTCAGGTACTATTTAATTTGTTTGCTTGTTTGTGTTTGCAAAATTACACTTCAAGGAAGCTCATTTGGAGTGAGGGAGAAAGGCTTCCAGAAACTTGCATTGGACCCAAGGTAGGCCTAAAACACTTGTTTGCCTTTATTGTTGATTGCATATTTAGAGAAAGATAGTTTTTGATTGGCTTGCTTGTCACTAGATATCTTTAGATACTAGGAAGGTCGATCTTGTTCGCAACCTCGACTCATTCCGTGTGACATAAGCTTCAGTAAAGAGGCACTGTTCATATGCAGTAAAACAACCAAAGAAAATTGAAAACAAGGCAAAAACCTTCAAGTCCTAGATGGGAAAATGAGCTCAGGAAATCATCGCACCTAGCCTTTGTAGACAACAATATGAATCACACTTTTCACACTTAGGAGGTGGGATGGTTGGATACCTATACCAATAGGTTTCATATTTCATGATTGGCAAATTCAAATGCCAAATATGCTCTACTTTGCTGGTACAAAGATCCCATATTTTCAAGGAAAAGCAAGGTGTGTACATGCCTTCATGTCTAGTAAAGTTGTGATGGACGGTCCAACAGTCTAATCTGGATCATGCCATGTTTAAATTTTTCTGTTGTAGAATAGAGAAAGAAATCTGTCCAAACTGTTTAATCTTGGCAGATCAGTAGTTAGGCAGAGAAACTAAGGTTCCCAACTGCTTGAAAAAATAAGGGTAGTACTAGATAGGAAATCAAAGGAAAAAGCCAATGGAAAAGAAAAGGCACATAAAGGGTCTGCAAGTCCAAGTGCACCCTCCAAGAAGAAACAAAAATTCTAGGCAAAATAGTTGGGTAGGTAGATGGGGTTGCAAAAGTGGTGTTCCTTCCAAGCTGAATTTTTCTAGTCAAATACAAGGAAAACAACATAATGAAGCATGTCTAACATCCCGTTTTTCCTGATTCATCACTCATTACTAACCTCCCTTTATAAGGTGTGTTTATAAGAGAGATTTAAGGTTTTATGTTGGTCCTTATGGCCTTTAAAAGCCACATTTCTTGTGCAAAGTTCTTTTCATTTTGATCTACTCTTTAAACTAAGTTGTTTTCAAGAAAACTTAGTAACATCACTCTTCATTCACCCTCTCCCTCCATATTAACCTCTAACTTTTATTATCTAGCTCCCTATGCTTCCCTTTCCCTACTATTATAACACCATGGTGTATAAACCCTAAGCATTCTATAAATATCCCCTCCTTGGCACTATTAGCCATATGTTTCACTACCAGGGAATCAAATTGGCATCTGGTCAGTCTGAGAACCCGAGCCTAACACCCTCATCCCTCACAAGCTCATCTACTTAGCCAACCCTTCATTTTGCCTAAATAAACCTTGAAAAAACCCTTTTGCACCCTTATACGCGCTCAAAAACAAAAAAATGCATGAAAACCCACTTTCCCCACCTTATCCTAAGGTCGGGACCCATTTCCACTTTTGTATGAAATTCCATAGAAAACCCATCTTGTCCTAAGTTTTGTGATATGCACGCCTTTATGGAAAATCATTAGAAAATCATGCAAATACGCGAATATTTCCAAAGTCCTGCCCGGGCACAGATCCCATCAAAAAATCATTTTTTAATCCCCACCCGACGCTGTATCACTTGTGCAGATCATCAGCCCGATAACCGTCCGATCAAGCCCTTTTTATCCAACGGCTGACGTTGATATCGGACCGACCCTGACGTCCGGACGATATCGTCCGATATCTGTCAGTCGCTGACATTAGGCCGGGTCCACGCGTCGCCTCCAAGTTCTATCGGAGCCCCCTCTAACAGATTCCCTTCCGTATAAGAGCCGGTCCGATATTTCGTCACCTGTCTGCCAGCGTCAGCTCTCCCTCACTACCTGCGTCAGCGTCACGACTGCGCGCCCCATCCACCATTACTCCACCTGTCTGCCACCTCACTACCCCCGTGGACCGGTCATAGGCCGCCACGTCACCTGATGACGTCATGCTGACGTCATCCGACCCTGACCCACCTGGTGACGTCATGCTGACGTCATCCAAAAAAGGCGCAAACGACCCAAAAAAGCCATATTTTGTCAATTTTCGCGTTCTTTTTGCACTTTTGGAAAAAACGATTGTTTCGCTCTCTGCATGCATTTTACGACCATTTTTTACCAAATTGCTCATAATCAACCAGGAGACCTCCGCGCGCCTACCCACCTGCATTGGTGACCCGGCCCATCGATTTACCAGGTATTTCTCCATACAAGTCTTCTCCAAACCTGGTTTTTCTCTGTAATAACAAAAAAGCTCATTTAGAGTACAGAAAACACATAATTCACCAGAAAATTATGTGAACCCAGCTCCCACTTGAAAAGTTAACGGACGAAATTCATTAGCCGAGCCATTTGGACTGAACTTTCATTGAAAACCTACATTTTTTGTTCGCGCAGTCGTGAACTAAAACCCGGAACCTTCATTCAATTATTGAGAAAGGTCTGTTAAAAACCAGAAATTTGCCTTCCCAAGTGACTAAAACAGTATTTCAATTGCTGTAACTCACCCTGTTACCCTTCAGTTTTCAATTACCTCTTCACTCAGACAGTGTTCTTTCCTATTTTTCAGTCGAAGAAATAGAAGCCCATCTACAAAATAGAATCCAAGAAATCATGGAGACTCCAGTTGCACCTGTAGCCCTCAATATTGCCCCTTTGAATGCCCCTCAGAGAGAGCTGGAGTGGCAGGATTTGGCAGACTTGGACTACAAAATCTCAGAGGACTCCTCATCAAAAAGTAAGTTCCACCTCCACCTGCTGAATGAGCTTAATGCCAAACATAAGGATTGGACAGACATATTAGGCATTTGGGATTCCTTCCTCCCAATTTTCAGGCTCCCTCAGGTCAACCAATTCCCTGACCTGATTCATCTGTGTGCTGTCTGCTATGACCCCATTCAAAGAGCTGTGCTTGACCCCTCAGGCTCAGTTGTATTCTACATGACCCCTGAGGCCATTAGAGAGATGCTACAGTTCAAGACTCAGAAGAAATTGGTCCCCTTGTCTCTATTGGATTTGATCAACCAAGGAGCTAAGATGCTAACAGATGCACAAATCATAAAGCTCAACCAATTGTTCATTAAAAACTCTGACACTGTGCTGTACCCTCCTATTTTTGATGGTTACCTAAATCAACTGGGTGTAGATCTTGCAGACATGATCAGTTCCATCTTGGGGTACAAATCAGTTGAATTTATTGATGAAACTGTACTAGTGATGATGACTATGTTTTCCCCTGGCAAGAGTCCAATCTATTATGATTATGCCACATACATTTCAGATAAGATGCATGAGCAGTTTTTGAACCTGTCAAGAGAGAAGGTGTTCAGATACACCTCCTACATCTACCACCTCATTTTATATCATCAGCATGAGAAGTTCTCCTTCATTGTTAAGAGAACAGATGCACAAGGCAATCCAAGGTCAGTAGTGTACTGGACCTCAGTGTTTCATAGCAGAACCTACTCTCCATACACCTACTATGAATTCATAGACCTCTTCATCCACCCAGCCATGTCTTTATTCCTAAGCTCGCCTCCTCCAAGACTGACTGATGAGATGCAGAGAATCCTGCAGTTATCCAAGGTGTACAGCATTGGGGATTGGTACTATTACCAAAACTACACCGTAATCAGAATATATGGGTGTGAGTTACCCCCATACAGATTGCCCAAGTATGTGCCCATGAGACTATTTGCCCTTGAATATTTCAGGAAATTTGGGAATGATGATATGGGACACTTTGCAGGCAAGGGCAAGAAGGCATAGTAAAGGTGAAAAATCAATTGGGCCACCTTGTCTTGAACAAAAGGGAAGGCTGGAAAGAAGCTGATAGAAAGCTAGAATGCCTTGGCCTGAAGACCAGCTTCCTTTGGAAACCCTATGACCCTAATCAATCCATATCATTCAGAAGGCTCAAATACAAGCTCTCTAGCTATGACCATGTGAGTTTTGCCACATTGAAAATTGCCAACAACCAAATGGAAAAGGGGCCACTGGAGGACCGGTCAACAAGAAGAACTGAATGAAAGAGCTAGAAGGCATCTTTCTTGAAATTGGCTGACTTGGAACTCCTCCACAGGTATTCGCTCTGCCAAAGCCTCAAGCAGGAGCAGCTGCCTCATCATCTACAACACATCAAGAGGCAGTCCAAACCACAAGCCAAGCTCAAAGCAAAGGCAAGGAGAAGGACATGGATGAGCAACAGGTACAACAGGGATAGGTTCAGCCACCCCAATAGGTACAGCAACAAAAAGAGCAACAGGTACAGGGGGAACAAACAGCAGAGGCCCCAATGGCCACACAGCAGCAGCAAACACAAATGGCACCCCCAACGCAAGATTCAAGGATTGATTCCTCCGTCCTCCAAACCCCTCAAAGGGAGGACGTGAACAGAAAAAGAGACAGAGAGACTCCCCTTACTGCATCACCAACCCAAGGGGAGAAGAGGCAAAGGCTAAATCCTTTCTCTGAAGAGGTAATGCCAATGGGGCAGACTTCAGGTACAGGCTTGCCCACCATGGAGGCCTCAGCTAGCTCCTTCCAACAAGAACAAGACAGGGCATCAGTAGGAGAAGTTAGCTCCTCAGGTCAAAGGAGGGAAGGTGAGAAAAGCATTAAGCAGCAGTTTAAGGATATCAAAAGCAAAAATGAACCTTTAAAACTGCAATTATATAATCACCTATTGAAAATGGCCCCTACGAACCAGCAAAGGCTCATGTCTGCATATGATGCACATGAAGGAAAATGATCATGAGCCATTTTACACCAACAGTGCAGCAACCACAGTCAGCTGCAGATTATATCAGGACCAACCTGGAGGTCCTGTCCAAAGTAATCCACCCAATGGATCAAATAGAATTACACAAACAAATGGGTGAGATGGTCTATGCCACATTGGCAGATAAAACCCTGGTGAACTATAGGCTACAAAATAGCCTGAATAACACCGCTGCACAACTTGAGCTGGAAAGGGCTTCCTCTCAAGCTAAAGAAAATAGGATCAAAGCTTTGGAGGAAATCATAATAGAGCTTGGACATGATCCTAAAGATATCAAGGCAGTGCAAGAAATTCTGAAGCTGAGGGATGCTGATATGGCAGCATTAAGAAAGATGTTAAAAATCCCAGCAACTCTTCATCCTCAAACAGAAGAGATTTCCCAGCTCAGGCAAGAGAAGGATGCAGCTGCTATGCTGATGACATTATACAAAGAGCTCATCCACACCCAAGAGAAGCTGCAGGAATCAGAGGCTACCCTGCAAGCAGCATTACAGCAAAAGGAGGCAAGCCAAACCTCACAACCTCCTCCACAAACAATAAATCTTGAGGAAATCCCTCAAACCAATGCCCCTCCCAGCCAGTAGGTACAACAGGCAGCACCATCCACCTCAGCACCAACAACAGAGCAGGCTAAAAGCCTAGACATGTAAAAGCTGAGGAATGAAATTCAAGTCTTGGAGTCTCAGATGTTAGAGCTAAATCAAGCCAAGGACAGTCTGTCGAAAATAAATGAGAAATATGACAAGTCTAAGCAGAATGTGGCTGAAAGAGAAAGGGAGGTAAAGGCCCTCAAGAAAAGGATAACTGAGCTAGAAAAAGAGCTCACACTAGACAAGGTCACATTTGAGCTCAAAAGGGTCGTGTGGGGCAATATTGGCCAGTCCATCATAGATCAGTGGGAGTATATTGAGGCCATTCATGAGCAAATAACGCTCATTGGAAAAGCACACAGAGAGATACAACGGGCAAGGGCATCTCTAGGCAGTATGCCTGAGATTGCCACTAGAATGATAAACGTGCTAAACTACAGAACAAGCTCCCAGCTCATCAAAATGGGAATTGGAAATAGGACAGAGACCATTTCACTGATCAAAAGGGTCCTAACATTAAGAAACCTGATTCAGACCCTGGAAAGAAGAACCCAGGATATGCAAGCAGACATCAACAAATTCCAGAACAGGTTCATGGCATTGCAAAACAGGGGTCTACCTAGCCTACTAGAGCCATTAGGAAAGTTTCTCTCACATGAAAAATATGCTAAGAGAGTGAACACCTTTGCTAGGAATCAAATTTCAGAGGCAGCTAGTTCATCAGCAGAAACAAGACCAGTAACAAGGCAGATCCTCTTCAACATGGTAGAAAGTTTGGTTTTTATTATGAATGAAATCACACACTTGTTTGATGAGCCTCCCCATTTTTACAAGTATACAGAGGCCGATGAGACCATGGGGTCAATTTTGAGGCATCAATTGCCTACACCGGATGTATGGGAAAATTTGATACAATTACTGTTAAATCAAAGTCAGTAATTATGTTATTACTTTTTGAAAGTATTTAAATTTTCATAGTCAGGAAGATAAAGACACATCAGCAGGTATGCAGAAAGAGGCTGAGCCAACTCAGCACAAGTATTCGGCCACCACAACAGCACTATCAGTCACAGGTGACAGGGCCAAGAAGCTACAGGAAGACACAGCTGCACACACACGTCTTTCAGTAGTTATAACAAAGCGCTAAACCGACTCCGTGAGCTCCAAAGGTCAACTTATTATGACAGGAGTTAAGAGCCTTTAAAGTTCATTAAAGATTGTAATAACTTTTTATCTGCAATCTCTATACGAGTTAATGAAGATATTTTACCTCTCAGATGACTCAATGCCTGAGATATTTTTGTATAAGACTTCTATATATTCCCCCTTGCATTAGTTAACAAGCGTTGGACACTGGATGTAAGAAATCTTTCATATCTCTTCTGCTCCTCTTCTACTGTAATTCTCAGAGAAATAATACAAAGGATGATGGAATTTCCAAAGCTCTGTGTTGTTTGATCTTGTCTGGTGCTTAGTTGAAAGTTGCAGGATTCCTGCGTATCTCATGACTCAATAAGTTTCTCTTGTACCTCTTTGTTATATGTTTGTTGATCTTTCATATATCATTCATGTTTCCATGTTTAAACTGTTAATAGCAAGGAAAAAGAATAGTTCCAGGACTTAATCTCAGATTACCATGAACTCAATCTAAGCTATTGTAAATGTCTTTTCTTCAGTCATAGTAATGAAAGAATAATTCTTAACTGCTACCCTTTCACATTATATCATCACAGTGATTTATTATTTCAGGAATTCAAGTTTTTCTCCTGAGGAATACATCCCTTTCTCACATCCCAGCTTAGTGAAAAATTCTTAATTGCTTTTCACTGGTTGTTCACACTCCATAATCACAATTTAAAATTTGTTTCATGAAGTATCTAAATGGCCCTGTAACTCTAGCTGCATCAAACTCAGGATTTCAAGAAACCAGTAGCCACAAACTCCATTTCCCAATGGACTAATTTTACCTGCAGAAACTACACTTCAAAGTTTCAGAAAGACATCCTCCCAACCAAACATAAACCAAAAACTTAACTTCATAAATAGCCTAAAATTTCCATAAAACAGAGACAAACTTTAAAGAGAGAGCCCTCTCTGATTACAGCTGGAATAGAAGCTGTAATCCAAAGATTGGTTAGAGGTTACCCCAGCCGTATTCCCTTGGGAGTCATAGGGAACAACCTGGGTGTTAACATAAATGGCGACTCCACTGGGGACTCTTCAGGATTTAGATCATATTGTATGTCTGCTAAAATTACACTTAAAATCTGAATATCAATCAAGAAGCCTTTAAAGTTGTTTCTGTACCAACACTTACAGCCTCAAGGAAGAGTTGATTCAGGTATCCTTTATACTCATTTGGAGATACATAGAGCCTTTCAAAATCCTGTCCAGTCCTTGCTATATAAAATTTTCCAAAAACTCAAAAAGACTAGCTCAGAAGCTGGCTCCCAAGAAGAATCTTCTGTACACTAGGGTAAATCCTGACCCAAACCCTCCTACTATCTTTGAAAATCCTAATACAATCTATAAATTCATCAAGAAGCAGCAAGGGCCAGATAATCTTGCTAAACTCAGTCCAGAGGAAATTCACCCCAACCCCATCTCCACTCCAATAAAGGTCCTTTTTCGCTCCACCCCCAATTCCCCTAGTTCTCCATCCACATCTCAAAGCCCTCCTCCCACATCCTCATCCCCCACACATACTCCCTTGACCAATACTCTAAGTTCTGCCATACCTATTACCCCTGTGGTACCCGTTGTTCCTTTTATCCCAGTTGTCCCTGTCAATCCCCCAAACCTTGTGAATATGGCTATGAGATATGCACCTCTGCAATTACCTGCCAATCCTGTGGCTTTACCTCAGGATTACCAAGCCAAAATCTCATATTTTGACTCCACTGGCCCTTACTCTGCTATTCAGCATGCCAAGAGAATGCAAGATCATTTTGAGAACTATGAGATAGATGATGAGAGTGTAAGGATGAGAATTTTTGTCCAAAGCTTAACAGGTGATGTCCGAACTTGGTTCAGGTCACTTCTTGCAAATACCATCACAACCCCTGATGAGATTTACCAAGCCTTCACCAACAGATGGGAGAAAAAGAAAGACCCCTTACATATACTTGGTGAGTATGACATGATTAAGAGAGGTCCCCAAGAGACAGTTCTGGAGTACTATGCCAGGTTCAATAATGTATACAATGCAATACCCCAAAACTTAAGACCTCCTCCTGATTTGGCCCTATACAAATTCCATGATGGATTTGACCCTGATATGGCTTATCAATTGAAAGAAAGAGCCCCTCAAACCCTTGAAGAAGAACAGAAGGTTGCTGTCACAGTTGAGGCAAACCTAATTGCTAAGAGGAATAGGGCTAGATTAGAAAAAAGAGTTGCCTTTAAAGAGGAACCCTCAGTCTTTGACCAAAAATTGGATGTGATAATCTCTGGTATGAAGAGGCTGGGTGACAGAGTGGAATCTGTGGAAAGAAAGTCATCATGGGAAGCACCACAAAACAACCCTAACCGAAATCCAAACTTTAGGAGAAATCAGAACCCAAATACAGGTAAGGCCAATACTGATCCAGAAATAAGACCTCCATTTCAGGAAAACTATGCTGAAACATCCACTTCAGATGAGCAAGTGGATGATACCCATATCCACCTAATGGGCCTTGATGATGAGCACCAAGTCTTCATAAGTCAAGAAGATCATGAAGATGAAGCCAGTAAACAATTCCAAACCAAGTCAGGTGAGTCATTTGACTTCAAGCAAGGCTATGACACCGCTGTTTATGAAGTCCATAAACAATACAAACTGAGAAGCAGGACTGCAAACATAACACAGCCTGGAACAATAAAGGATAGGCTATAGCCTAAGAGTGCCATAGTAACAGAACCAATGAATACGACTGATTCACTCACAAAGGAAGTAACTATTGAAGAAGTCACTGAACAAACACAAAAGCCACTAGCTGCATCATCTGTACAGCCTAATCCAAGTAAAAAGCCTCAAGAGGTGAATGAAAAACACAAGCCCCAAGATCAAGAAGAAACCTTGCTAAACAAAGAAAAGGTGGTCACGCATAACACTAAGGTCCAATTTGAAAAACCCTTTGACTTGGAAGCTGAAATTGGAAAACTGAAAATAGCCATTCCTCTTGCAGAGCTAGCCAAACATGACATCTATAAACAACAGATTGAGAAGTCCCTCCAACTC
>APFE031212918.1:0-13314 GCA_000404065.3 Pinus taeda | reverse complement strand
TCTTGTTTGGAAATCCCACATCATTGGTATTAGAGCTTTTTTGGTCCTATTTGGATCAAGGTTCATCATTCCCATTCTCTATCTCATTTTTTTTTTCATTTTCATGGTTGCAATGGTGTAGATCATGTCTCTATCCTCAGTTCTTCATTTGTAGACTTCTATATTTTCATAAGTTCTCCCCCATTCATAACATATCTTTATGGTATTACATTGTGTGCCTTTCTCTTTGATAATTATGGTTTCATCACATTGTTCATGACCTTGGATGATTGGGCATGGAATTCATCACCAATAATTGGAGCGTCATAAATGTAGTGGCATTCATTTAATTCTAGTGTGTAATGACTACATACAAGGAAAAGTTTGAATGTGCATCTCTTTAGTGCACTTAAATATGATCTCCTTCATCAAATTGGTCCAACATTTGAGATCTTAATGTTGTAGATTTTGGTGAGTCCACCACTCTATATGTTGTGGCTTCTCTTTGCTATAGTGTACTAATGAGAATTCCATACTTATCAAATTGAAAAAAAAAATACACCTTGTTTTTGTGTGGACATGCAATGTCAATAGAATTCACTTGGAAACATTATAATTGAAGAAAATATCACCCCTCTTACTCTTATAATGTGGAATAATAGATGTTTCAGATTGTGTAATCCATCCCTATATCTATGCATGAGGTTGGAGTTTACTCTGGGTACTTAGGTGGAACATTGTGTTCCTACTCCCCTAATACCTTATTCAATGTCATTTTTCTTGGTCCTAGCACCATGAAGGTGATAACTGTGAGCCACAAGTTATTTTAAATACCATAAAAAATCCAAGGTTCTTTTACTCATTCTTGATAAGAGGGTTGTCTAGAAGCAATTTTAAAGAATATTTCGTGAGGCATCTCCTTATGAATCATCAATATTTTCCATGCTAAAGTTTGAAGAAAGTTTCAATAAGGTTTGAATATTTGAAGTGATACATTAATATAAGAGAAATTATTAGGACTTGAATTCATGATCTAATTTTCAAGCTGGTAGGATCTAATCACATTAGGTTCACTAAATACCTTTTCCAACTTTCTGAAACATAATTTGGGCCATAAATTCCCTTAATATGAAATACAAAATTACTAGAAATGTACATTCCAATTAATCTTCATGTTTCATCATTCTTATTATCCTATTCACATTTCATATCAACATTAGTGTGCTCTTTTTCTTTTTCGAGCACAATTTAGTAAAATTATCTACTTGTTAGTACATCCTCCATGTGGGATTTCCATGAGAAGTAGTTGGTAATGATATGAAAAATTATACTTTGAGTGGCTATATTAAAATATGTAGATAATATTTCTTCAAAAAATGAAATTAATAGTTTAGATGGAAAGCTCTTGAAAAAATAGGATGTCTAAAAAAAAGGTATTGATATGG
Source organism: Pinus taeda (assembly GCA_000404065.3). Taxonomy (NCBI): domain Eukaryota; kingdom Viridiplantae; phylum Streptophyta; class Pinopsida; order Pinales; family Pinaceae; genus Pinus; species Pinus taeda. The sequence continues at coordinate 11,890 of APFE031212918.1, read as the reverse complement.
ATTTCAAATCTAAAAGTTATGTCATTTTTTAAAAAGGCACTAATGGTAAGAAAGAGCCGCATGGTAGGTAGAAGTTAATGGACATGGTAATGAATGTTGCCAAGAAATATTATTTTCCCTCACTAGGTTTACTTATAAGCTCACTTTTACAAATAAATTACTTTACGAAGTGACTAACTTTTATTAAAAAAACTGAGAATCATTGTTATAGTAAAGTTACTTTGTAATTGAGAGTTATAGGCTAATAATAATAATAACAATAATAATAAATTTATTTTATAGTGATTCACTTTTATAATAGAAGTGAAATACACTTTACAATAAAGTTATGAAATAATTTAAGTTTGTGTTAATTTTTTAAAAAAGTAACTTACAAGGACATTTGAACTCTAGACCTCTTACTAAATAAAGTAACTTTCAACCAATTGACATAGGGGAAAACACAATATAATAGTAGTGAAGGAGGATGGAACTATTCTTGTTTTTTTCCTTAAATTGTACGCTTCCTACAAAAGTGTGCTCATCCAAAAACAAACAATAGTTAAAAAAAAAAACTAAAATTAAATATCAATGTGTTAGATCTTTGTTAGCCTACATAGAAAATGCAAGTTTTCTCTCTATTTTTTATTTATTGAGATTACACAGAGCACATGAAAAAGAGCATACACAAACAAGAAAACACTTTTCACTATATTTCTAATTTTTCAATACCACACAAAGCACAAGGAAAAGAGCATACATATATTCGAAAGAGTAACGAACATGGAATAAAAATAGAAAACCAAAATATGAACTTCATTGAAAAATTAGAAAAAAGGGCATATTTGAATTGTATACCTCTGTATATGATGAAAAGTGTTGTACCTTGGGGAAACATACACCTTTTTTAATGAAAATAAAGGTCTTATTCACTTCAAATAGTTCTCCTCATGCAATGGAATACTCTATTTAGAACAAAAAATTATATAAATCTCAAAAAGTGTTGCAAACACAAGCTCAAGATCTTGATCAACAATAGGTGTATCTCTTCAAATGGGCTTTGATACCCTATTTAGAAAAAGAGGGTAGTTCATACAGGATGAAAAATTTTACTAACCACACACACAGCTAGATAGAATATCATAACACTAGTATTTTAAAGTGGTCAAAACTCTCTAAGAGGGAAATGGTCTATATCCCTGACCAATTTGGCCATTTTAAGTGATTTTATTAATGTGAAAGATTTTGCTTTACGTAAGAGTTCTTACAATCGATCATTCTTCATGAGCCTCCATGCTCTTTAAATAGATATCATGGACCAATCATGTTCTAAGTTCAACAAATCAACAATCCTTACTATCGAGGAGAATGCGAGCTTTCAAATCACTTAATATTTAGAACATGTTGTAACCATTGTATTACAATGAAACTAACACATACCAAACAGAAAGACTAAGAAACACACTTTTACTTAATAGACACATTAGACCGAGTTGAACTTAACTAACTCCTTTGTGTCTAAATATCCTAACAATAATTGAGCTCTCAAGTACATAAGTTGAATATATGGTATCCACCCATGTATTTTAGGAAGCTATATGGTCATAAAGATTTTGTATAGGCATTAGGCTTGTAAAAATAGGCTATAAGGATAGATTGTGAAAGTTCGTGTGCAATATTTCTAGCCAAAAACATTATTTCTCATTCTAAAATGAAACATATTGATGTTCAATACCACATTGTGAGAGATATCGTTAAATACAAGAAAATGATGCTGGTGAAGGTTGACACTTTGAATAATATTAGACTCATTGAAAAATTTTGTTAGTATTGAAAATTTCCATTGGTGTAGAGAAGTAATGAGCTTTGCTGATCTTATAAAACCTAGCTCCCTTATTTGCAAAGAAAATAACTATTGGTGTAATGTTGGGAATGTGTTATATTATTTGTAGGTTATGTTCAATTATGATTTATATAGAATGAGGGGTTGTAGTGGAGGGTAGAGCATTTTTTCTCAACTATTCTAGTCCCTTTTTGACATATTTTCAACCAACGGTTTTTTCTGCCATTGTAATATAATATTGTTTAGTGTGTTAGTATTGTAATTCAACTTAGGTTAATGGATCAAAATCTTGGGTGTTACAAAATACCTAAATATTGTATTATGTATAATCAAATTAATACAATGAAGAATATAGAGGCATAACGCTAAGGTTTGTTCATTTTCCCAATTAGGGTCTTCTAGGGTAACATATATATGTATTGTGTTTTCCATTGTTGTTATTTCTATTTTACTCAAGAAGATGTATGTATTATTTCAATATAAAGGCTTAAAACTTACGAATTTGACATTAGTATATTTTAAGGCATATGTTTATGAATTCAAAACTTCCACAAAATCCTCTCCCAATCCAATTTCCTTTTCATTTCCAATTTGTAGGCTTCGTGTAGCCCACAATTTGTCTTAATGAAAGAAACCATTTTATTCAAAGTTCTTATGTCACTTGAGGAGGTATTTTGTGTTTTCCTTTACTATTTTTCCAAAGCATGAATCCCTATTTCGACCTTATTCCCTCTCCCCACCTTCCAAATCAACCAATAAACAATAAATTAAAAATAGAAGTTCATATATATACATATAATTGAGACATTATGCACATGTTTCATAAGGTTTTGGATCTAATCCTCTACTATGAATAGGTACATGTACTTAGCTCTAATTATTTGTAGCTATAGTTATTTTTCATAGACTAGCCCCCATGTATATCTTTGTTGCCTTTGAGAAGAGGAACAGGTTTTCGAGGCCCAATCCTCCATTTTATTTTGGTCCCATAACTTCTTTCTAAGATGAAAACACTATTTAAAAATGTGCAACAAGAAATGTTAAATTTAGAATGTGCTAAAAATAAACCTGCTAAAAATAGCATGTCTAAAAATAGCAGTTTGGTCAATGAGGTTATTTACCACATTGGGTGAGAGGTGAAACTACTAAAAATAGAAATCTCTAAAATTAGCAATTATGGGTCCCTTCCTATTTATAGTAGTCCCTAGTCTATCTATAGGAAGTAAAATTAATTTTGGTCTTAAGAGCAGTTGGAAATATTAATTAATTAATTCAGTTGAGTTAATTAATTTTGGAAAATTAAACTCGAAGTCTTTATGAGATCATGCAATTATTTTCTCCCTTGATTTAGGAATTTATCCCTTGATTAAAGGGGATAAGGTTTAGTTCTATAATGAGAGAATCAGTTGACTTAGTTCTAACTAGTCAAGTCTAATTAGATTATTTTAAAAAGTTGTTAAAATAATAAAATATAGTTTGTTAATGCTTGCATGCATGTGACAACTATTATTTTAGATAACTGAGAATTCACTCATGGATAACTATTGCATGTCAGTTCTGTTAGAGACCCATTTGAGATTAGACATGGGATAGTGTACTATCAGATTCTTGGATATTTCTAGTAGGTATTCCTTGCTTGGAGAAGGATCTATTATAGGAGATTGGAGGACTTGTGGCCTATATATTAAGGCCTAGGTAGTCCATGATTTTCATCTTTTGATTACAGAGAAAGTAGGATAGCTTGAGAGATGATTCTTTTTGTATTGTGAAGAGGATTTCGACTTGATTGATAATACATGGTTGGCATTTTATGCTGGTGCTTTCCCTTGGATATATCTTATGTTATGTGTGATTATTTCTCTTGATCAATTATGCAGGCTTCTACTTGATGTTGCTCATGAATTTGATTATGCTTCTGCTTAATTTTTTGTAGAAGTAGAACAAGTATTATGCTTTAGGACATTGCATATATCGGTTTGTTCTACAAGAGAAATTTCTACAAACACAAGTTCTTTCTTAAATTTTTCTAGACGTGGCTAGATAGAATTTGGAGCAAAATTTACTAATTTCTTTAGACACACTTTTAGAAACCCAATTTAATGAAATTTGGTATACTGTAAGGATTTTAGAAGAGCTTTGAGAAGGACCGATATTTACCCTCCCATGAGCCATGTTTTCTATAATTATATCACCTATAATTACCACTTTCTTGGGTAAACCCCTTTTCCTAGTCACTTAGGCCTTCCCACATCCTCCCTTGTGAGAGAGAGAGGAGTAAGCTAAGAAGTTTCAATCTTATGCTTAATACATGTTTCCTTCCTATGAAGTAAAGTAAAAAAAATCATAAGAAAGGGAAGGATTGACCTAACTCTTCAATAAATCCTTATAATATCTCCCACTCTATTATGTCATCCATCATTAAAATAAATTTAATAATATAAATATAAATAAATTTAATATTGCAAAACAAATTTACACTAAAAAATATATGAAGTCTTTAAAAGAAAGAACTAATTATTCTTCAATACCACCTTTATTATTTTCCCTCTTTCTCATATCTTCAACACTTACTAGGAATACGATATAAAACTCATCAAGCCTACATGTAAATAAATGTAAATAACATGTAAATAACATGTAAATAAGTGTAAATAAATTTAATGATAAAATTTTGTGAGGTGAGGAGATAACTCATAAAATGAATTGTGTTTTTGCATTAAGGTTGATCATAGATATATACATGGAGGGAGAGACTCTTGGGCTTCCTCTCCGAGTGTCTCTTTATATTCAAATTCTCTTTATTTTCTATGTACACTATTTTACATGGATTCACCTAATCCCAATGATTAGTTGTCAATAACCCCCCCTCCACCCCACCCCCAATTTGAAGGGATGTTGGTGAGTCCAAGCATCATTTTGAATCTTTCAAACTTTTCTCTTCCAAGCACTTTGGTGAAGATGTTTGCAATATGCTCATTTGTGGAAGAATGACATAGATGGGTTGTCTTGGCCTTAAGATGATGTTGTATCAAATGGTACTTTGTATTGTTGTGCTTCATTTAATCATGGAACTTTGGTTTCTTGGCCAACTTTATTGCAAAAATGTTGTCAATCATGAGAGGACTTGAATGCACTTGTTTCTCCTGCAAATCTTCTAGAATTTTCCTAGGCCACACAATTTCCTTTGTTGCTTCAACTGCTGCCACATATTATACCTTAGTTGTTGAATCTGTTAGAACTGGTTGTTTGCATGACCTCTAGAAGATAGATCCTGATCTAAGATTCATAGCATAATTTGAAGTAGATACCCCAGATTATTTATCTCCATCGAAGTCTAAATTAGAGTATCCAATGAAGCTGAAGTCACCCATCTGTGTATACTTAAGTCCAAAGTCTTTAGTTCCCTTCAAGTACTTTATAACTCTTTTTGCAGTTGACCAATGTCCCTCAAAAGGATTTTGCATAAACTTGGAGAGGATTGCTGAAGCAAATGAAATTTCCGGTCTGGTAGTAGTGAGGTTGTTGAGACTTCCTATAAGTTGTCTATACTTTGTTGCATCCAAAAATTATTTTCCTTCAATGGATGTGAGCTTTAAGTTTTGTTCCATTGGAGTAGTCAAAGGATTGCACTCAGCCATGCCAAACTTGTTCAAGAGATCTCCAATGTACTTCTTTTGAGAGAGGAATATAAACTTTAGATGTTGAGTTACTTCAATACCAAGATACTGGTGAACACAGCCCAAGCTAGTCATTTCAAAACCTTTCCTCAATTACTTCTTTATTAATGCAATGTAGCTCTTATTTTTCCCTGTAATCAAAAGATCATCTACATACACCACAAGATATACATTTCTTTTGCCAACTTTCTTGACAAACAAAGTTACATCATCAAGATCATAATGTTTGAAGTTGAGTTTGAGTAGAGGCTCAGTTACCTTCTCATAACAGGCTCACGGTGCTTGCTTAAGTCCATACAAGGATTTTCCAAGACTGAATACTTTGTGTTCTTGACCCTTCACAACAAATCCTTCTTCCTCAGACATTAAAACATTATTTTTCATATATCCATTCAAGAAAGTAGTTTTTACATCCATTTGATGGATTTTCCAACTGTTCTGAGCTATCAAGGCAAAGAGTGTCTAGATGGTAGCCCATTTTTCTAAGGGTGGTAAAGTCTCCTCATAGTCAACCCCTTCCTTCTGTGCAAAACCTTTTTCCACAAGCCTTTCTTTGATACATTAGCTTTATACTTGTTCTTGTAGACCCACTTCAAGCCTATTGGTTTGGTTCCCAATGGAGGATCAACTAGCTTCCAAGTGCCATTCTTTATCAAGGCATTATACTCTTTTTGCATCACTTCTTTCCATTCATCATGAGAAGTAGCTTCTTTGAAGGAAGTTGGTTCAAAATTTGTACACAAATTTAGTTCAGAATCATAAGGAACATCCATATCAACAGGTGAATTAGAATTATCTACATCATCTCCATTCTGTCTAGTAGAGCTCCTTGTTCTTATCTTTCCAACCTCATCAGGATGAACACTTTCAAGTGTCTTTGTCATCCATTTTGGTGAACCTTTCTAACATGGCCCAGGAAACTTAGTTGACTGAGTTGGGGCTAAATCAATATATAGTCCCCCAATTATGTCAATCAGATCAGTCAAAGTGTCATCTAGAACAATGGTTGGACTGTCATGTGGGGGAGAAAGTGCTTTAGAAGAAGTTTCCATAGATTGATCCAGTATACGAATCCCCCTTCAAGATGTGGATTATCATTATTAAATTCTTGAAAGACTTTGCATGTCTGAATCTATCCAAGCGATCAAGCTGCCACTCAACAACATTGTGATCCTTGAAAGATTCAAGAAAGATCACATCTCTAGACACTACAAACTTCTTATTAACTTCATGATAGAGATGGTATTCTTTGGAGGCATTTGAATACCCCAAGAAGATACACTTATGACTCCTTGCACCATGTTTGTTTCTTTGTTCCTTAGGTATCAAGGCATAACAGGTGGAACCAAAGACGCTAAGATGATTTACTAAAGGAATGTGGCCATACCACATTTCATAAGGATTCTTATTTCTAATAGCATTAGATGGACACCTATTCATTACATACATAGCACATAGAACTGCATTGGCCCAAAATAGGTCAATGTTATAAATTACCCAACCGACACTATGGAGGTGAGGCGAAGTCAACGTATGGGGGAGTAGTATGATGAAGTGGGAAGCGGGAGGTATGGACCAGGCAGTGGAGTGGTGGTATGGAGCAGGTGATGTCACCAGATGACGAGGGGTCTTTCCACACCAAATCGGGGAGGAGGCATTAGCCAGGGTTAACAAAATGTGGTAAGGTAATGGTTGTTAACCAACGAATATGTCAGTGTGGTATATGTATTATAATTGTCAGCCACCACAACGCAGTCAACACAATACCATTCAACGTAGAATACCATTCACCACAATACCATTCAAAGAAGAATATGTATTGAATATGTCTGGTTGCAATGCATACATACTTCATTCATGGAACTCTCATGATCTCAATGTTCCACGCAACGTAGACCTCCAAGAACAGTCTTTAAAGGACACGGTCTTTAAAGTTCGTTCTATTTTATGCCAAACACAGAGCATACTCCGTCCAGCACCACGCTCCAACAAACAATGTTTATGTGCATTCAATGGTAGTTAGCATCGTATTGCATATATACCACATTTTCACTACAAATGCTATGCACGTACAATGCTCCAGGGAATAATTGACTACGAATTCAATGCAAGGATTTGACATATTGCAAAAAAATGATAGAAGGGAGTTACAAGGGAAGAAATGGAAGTCAAAAATGGAGCTGGGACTTATGCTCTGATACCCTGTCAGCCTAGGAGGTAACTCCTCAAATAAATTGTGTTTTTGCATTAAGGTTGATCATACATATATACATGGAGGGAGGGATTATTTTGCTTCATCTCCCAATGTCCCTTCATATTCTAATTCTCCTTATTTTCTATTTACATTATTTTTCATAGATTCACCTAATCCCAATGATTAGGTGTCAACAAATTTTAGAATCAAAGATATTGAAAATTCTCAAAAACACATTAAAATTCAAGGCCTTTAAACATATATTATAAATTCATATCCAAATGTAATAGACAAATTATAAAATAATATTTTTTTACTGGTGTATCTATGATTTCCTAAAAACACTTATGACTCACTAAAAACACATTAAAATTCAAGGCCTTTTATTTGAGGTGTATATGATATTTATGAGAATATTATGTGGTTTAAAAAATTGTAATTGGATTTTTTTAAATACTTAATTTTTTTATATAAGAAAAATAATAATTTTAACTTTAATAGTTTTACTAAATGAAATGGTATTGAGAGTAAAAAATTTCACACAATATATTTCCATATATTTAGAACAATATTATTTCCATTATTAATATATTATATATATATATATTAATATATATTATATATATATATATTATTAATATATATATATATATATATATATTATTATATATATACAAATGATTTTTTCTTACTTAATTTTAATCAAAATCAAAAATTCAAGTGTTCCAAAGTTTTTTTATGGAGGTGAAATCTATTATGCAGTCAAATAAAAAAAAAAAAAACAAACTCACTTGAAATTGTAAAATCATTTCCTATGTTAGTAAAATTAGAGAATTCACCATATACATATTTACATTAATATTACAAAATTGACATATTTAGTGCACCACTTATATGATAGTGAAAGATGATGATATCCATGGAGAGAGTCATTCTCTGCACAAAATCCCATTAGCTAGTGAAAAATCCACCACTACCAAGGTATTCTGAACAAATGGTAAGTGAACACATGATAAGTGGCAAAAGCTTTTCTTAAACCTTAATATTTATGCAATTAAATTTTTATTAATTAGATTAAATATAAATTTATGTAATTAAATATTTCCATTAAAGAGTTACTACTAAAATATTATTTGCATCTCAATTCAAGTCATACAGGTTACAATTGACATTAAAGGAACATTTCTTTGGCAAGTCAAAGCATGATAGATGGCAAAAGCTTTTTTAAAGTTAATAACTATGCAATTAATTTTTTATTAACTAAATTGAATATAAATTTATGCAATTAAAGCTTTCTTTTAAAGAGTCACTATTAAGATATTGACAACATCTTAAATCCTAGGCACATTGGCATTTTGTCCAGAAGCTTGGAGCATTTATTTTGAAGCTTCATGAAAAAAAACATAGTACATCAAGTAGACAAAGAAGCAATATGTCCACTAAACTATAGTTAAAAATAATTTCTTTCTTTCTTTTTCTTAAACTAACTTTTATTTAGAAATGAATATATAATACATAGCAAAAAAATTCTCTAAACCTTAATATCTACATAAATAACATTTATTAATTATTAAAATATATATTACTTAATTTTATTAATTTATAAATAATTTAAAATCTGCATTAAAGAGTTTAGAATAAACAAGGGTGAAACACCTTAAATTAACCTTTAAACTTAGAGAAACCTTTATTCAAAGACTATTTAAAAATATCTTAATAAAATTTGAAATATTTAAATATTTCTATAAATTTAAACTATACAAAAAAAATCAATTTCTTTTTGTTTTAGTTTCTTTCATTCGTCATTTTTATTTTGGGTAAGTGTCATCCATACATAAAAATGATATGAAATGTTGATTTACCATATAAAAATGATATATCACAATAAACCATGCGAGAGGAAAATTAACTTGTCCCTTTAAACGTTAGCCTTGACATGTGACCATTTCTTCTATGTTTAAGAAATTGATTTCTTGCCATTAAGCCTTATAGGAAATATCCTCTAGTTTGAATCATTCCTGTAGGTTGAAAAGGCTTACAAGAAGGAAGACTGGATGTATAACGGCGATTCCCAACATGTTTCCGCGAGATAGAAATGGAGAATGAAGTGAAAGTGACATGATCACTTCAAACGAAGAAGCAATTAAGGAATTAATCAGAGCGGTGTATGGTCATTAATTGAGCAGCTCAAACGAAGCAGCAATTAGGGAATTAACCAGAGACGTGTATGGGCACCCAAAACAGATTTCGATTTCCAATACCATCGGGATCGATATCCACAGATACGGCGTGCTCTGCCTCTGATGAAGCAAAACGGGATCCATGCAGCCGTTAGAGATCGCAGCATCAACTCGAATAATGCGCTTCTAATAATCTTGTGAACTGTGCCAGTTGATGGAATTACATTAAACAAAGCGTAAATGCTGCGTAATGCACTGCACCCAGTAGGTCTTGGTGCGTTAACCAATGGCAGTGTGAACCCATTCAATCAGACGCCCGCGATATGGGAAAGCTGGGTGGCTAATCGCGCTCTTTGCGGCGTGTCGATCTATAAAACCCGCGGCAGCAGCAGCCACGATGTCCTGAAAAGAAATAAAATGTAGCATGGCTACCGGGTACTTTACTAACGATACTTGGTTAACTTTAGTGTATACAATTTTGAGAGGCGCAGCAGCAGCCACGATGTCCTGAAAAGAAATAAAATGCAGCCCGACTACTGGGTACTTTAGTAACGATACTTGGTTAACTTTACTGTATACAATTTTGAGAGGCCCAAGCAGGGTTGGAATTTCAAAATGGATGTTTTTCAAATTTTTTAGCCAATGTTTACAGAATTTTGAATCCTGTAAAATTTTAACCTATATTTGACCAGCAAAATACCAGTAATAAATGAAAATTTACCTATCAAATTCCATCCTAAATCAACCCTAAATCAACGAAAAAAATACTGCAATATGGAACGCGCCCAGGAAGCTGGCGCCAGGCCAGGTCTGAAGGGAAAGCGGAAATGCAAAGGTAAAGGCTGACCACACAACGGCAAATTTCGCTTCGGGGGAGTCCGCCAGCGTAGCTGGGGAAATCGGTGGCAGAGATCAGAGAGCCCCGGAAGACGACTCGCAGATGGCTGGGCACCTTCGCCTCTGCCGAAGACGCCGCCTGTGCCCAGCTCATCTCAATCACCGTCCACCTTCTGCCTGCCGCTAGCCCCCCACACTTTTCCTCCGACACCACAACTCTCAGGCCCTTCTTCCACGGCCGTAAATCCTACCCGACACCCACAACAGTTTTCTGCTCCTTGTCCAGCCCTACATTAGAACCCTACTATTTCTATTTACAACAATAAATTACATGAGAACCCAACTATTTCTAATTTATACAGATTAAATTTGAGAAAAAATTATTTCCTTTGAAATTTCATGAAAGTCATTTGGGTCCAGGAAAAATTTGTTAACTGGGGTTGATGCTCCTACATTACTACTAGGGTTGATGCTCCTACATCACTATCATGACTTCATGGTCATGTTTTTTCTTTGTATTTCTGCATTCTCCATAATCCTACACCTTGTGTTGTTATTGGTCATTAGTGCGTCTAAATGGCATTGCTGTAGGTGTCTGTCTTTCCGGGATCCCACTTTTTATTTTATTGTTTCTTTGTTGTTATTGGTCACTAGTTTGTCTACTTGACTTTGTTGTAGCTGTCTTTGTCTTTCTGGGATCCCAGGTTTTATTTTATTGTTTCTTTATCCTTGCTCTGCTAGCGTAATTTCCTTTCCATGGATGTTTTGGATTTTCATCTCTGCTAGCAGAGGATGAATTGTTTACAGAAATCCTATTTTTTTTTAAGTAATTTCTCGTCTTCCTTTATTATTTCTCTTAACAATGTGTGTGGCTTTTATCTTTGGTAGGTTGTTTGTTATTTTCCAAAATCCTATTTTTTTTTTAGTAATTTCTCGTCCTCTTTTATTATTTCTCTTAACAATATGTGTGGCTTTTATCTTTGCCAGGTTGTTTGTTATTTTCTAAAACAATCATTTGTTCCAAAACTCTGTTTTGAAAATAAAATAAATTTTTATTTTTATGACATGGACTGTCTCATGCTCCTTCTTTGTGGTTTTGATAACATTTGTTTTCCTTCTTCCATAATCTTAGTAGTCTTTACATCATGCAATTTATCATCATACAAATTTACACTATATG
>APFE031212917.1:0-10684 GCA_000404065.3 Pinus taeda | reverse complement strand
ACTGCTGATGTTGTAACCATATTGATCAGCTACATTGTCATGTTTGCCTACATATCAGTGACACTGGGTGATATTTCACCACACTTTTCACCTCTTTATGTTTCATCGAAGGTGTTATTTGGTTTGTCAGGGGTTCTTGTTGTCGAAGGTGTTACTTCTTCCTCATGCTTCCTATTCTTGACCACCCAATCCTTTTCCAAGGGTTTTATAGATTACAGATTAGATAAAAAAATGCATTGCCATCGACTGACTCGAGCCCTCATCATATGGTCGCCAATTTTCTCTAAGCATTTTAGAAAAACTCTGCACTACAAGCCAACGTGATTTCATTTTAAATGGGCTAGCCTATTTTTGTGAGGAATCCTTTATTTCAAACAGAATTGGGAGATGATCAGATACCCCCCAGCCTACTCGTTGACGAAGAAGGGGGAATCAGTGAATCAAATGATCCACAATTAAAAACTGGTCTAATATCTATGTTACCAGAAACGAGAAATGGGAAACGGAACGGGAAACAAGAACGGTATGAGAAACGATGTTTGGAGGTTTCGCATATAAGAAACGAGGAGAGAGAAAAACACCATATTAAAGGTGAACAATATTAGGAAAGCTTTAAAGCAGTGCTTGGAGACCTGAAGACCACAAGCTGTGGGAACCGAGGTGTCCTCCCTTCCCCGTAATGCAATCCCCCAGTAGTCTTAATTTCAATTGTGCTGTGTCTGAGGAACGCACCCTGCGCGTTTGTGCTTAGGATGCCAAACACTCTTGTTTGTTTGGGATTAGGATGCTAACAGCCTAAAAAGATGTCTTGTTTATGGTTAACATGGATATAACTGAATGAATATGCAACTGTTCATACTTCAAAGTTCAAAGAAGCTTTTAACTACTTAGGCATTAAGACTTGCTGGCAGGCAGAGGCATTCTCATGGATAACTGAATATATAAAGAAAAACATAAAATATTTTTACCCTGGGAAAGAAATGGGCACCACAGCTACCGTACATGAAAATACCATACATGAAAATGCTCAGATGTTTGAAAAAATCAATTGCTCCATAGGAATTTTCTATTGGGGGATATTGCAGGAAATGTGTTTCTGCCATATCTGCCCCTACAATAGCAATATTTCTATGTGTTCAAGTCACCTCCAACAAAGACACCATATCAATCCATAAGATGAAATTACCAGACATTGGTGAGAACAGTCCATTGGTGACTGGCAATGAATACTGTAGACATCTGAATAAAGACACACAATGATTCATCTGCCAAAGATGAGATAACAAGACAGATAATTGGCTATCAATAATTCATTGGACAGTATTGCAAGACACTGCCGTTTGTCAGTGGATGACTTGGTGGTTATATGCTCTATTTTCTCTCAAAAAACCAATGCTTATAACTGAACCAGTTCTCGATATATTGAATATATTGTACAGGCTTGAAATGCATGTGAGCCATTCTTCATAAAAACAAGCAAACCCATCCTCTTAGCAGAGGAAAATGATAAAAACCAATGGTTCCAACATGGAAATTCGGAATAGTTGGGTGCTTTGAAGAAAGAGTTTACTCACAATCAACCGTCTTCGTAACATAGAGTAACCTCCCGTTTTTATAATTCATGTAAACAACCACCCTTTAAATGCCTGAAAGAAATTGCTCACGAGAGGCCGATATAATTCAGGTATAGCGCATTCATTGAAAAAGTGATGAGAATTATTATTAGGAATTTTACCTGCAATTGAAAAAAAAACCAGAGATTGAAGTTTGCAGTAGTACCTTTTCACAATAGAATTGACAACGCTGTTGAGGAGTGAAGCTGCTTGGCAAGTTGGCTCTGATCTGTGATGGGTTAAGCTGCTTGGCAAGTTGGCTCTGATCTGTGATGGGTTTGCTCTCGGGCTTCTACTTAAATCCTTGACAACGGGTGTTTTTCTTTGACAGCACTCTCACAATACCCTCTGTTCTGCTAGTTCTTTCTTCAGCCCCTCTGTTCTGCTATGTTCTGCTAGTTCTTTCTTCAGCCGCATGCTGGAATACTTATGTTTAATTGGAAGGAAACTAACAGTGCACTGCAACAAACTAACAGTCAACTGCGACTGCGAATTAAACTAGACTTAACTTCCAGAAAACTAACCATTAATTGCTATTTAAACTGAACGCGGACATTTTCAATGAGATGATGCCACATGGCTATTTGTGATTGGTTAAAATAATTTTGAAGGGTGAACGAGCGTCGACGGGGTTTGAACCCTCAACCTCCCGCACTACAGTCCACGGACTTACCACCATGCCACGAATTTGTTTCCTAACACTCTATGGTCATGCGTTTTATTTAAATTCAATTGGTTTCTGCGTTTAGGGGAGGGGTCGTGGCACAAGTCCCTAACCCCGGTCACATTCAACACCACAGAACCGTGGTGGAGCCGCGAAGGCAGTAGATGAGCTAATTGTGTCTTTGCATCAAACCAACAAGGACATAGTTTAAAGTTCTCATCACAATTACAATTGTATCATTTGATATTGTTATATAATGTCCTACCGTTTTATTATATCACCCCTAAAATTTAACTTGCTTTTACTCTTGTTTACTTTATTATATCAACTTATCTCAAGGTGTTATTCATTCACAACTTTAATCCACATTAGGACAACAAGCTTCTCAAAGTATTTATTATATACATTCATTATCATGTGTTGCGTATTTCTCGTGGTTTTCTTTTTAATTATTATTTCATGTACATTTCCTGTAGTTTTACTAGATTTCCCATGAAATATAGCCTACATCTTTTCTGTTGATCTTGTTCTGTCGATTTCAAATCAAATCTTTGTTACCTAGAGTTACAACTAACACCCTTTAGCTAACCAAAATTCTCTTGTTACTTGATTTTAACCAACCTAACATTTTCTATTTGCAATATGATTATAAACCATGACACAATCTAACAAGTTATGCAATGTGATGCCCACTTCCAACCATAGGCTAAGGATGGAAATTGACATGTATCAACTCATGTGGGGTTGTTGGTAACGTATGACACGCCATGAGGGGGGCATGCCATATCTAGTTGAATTTCCGTGTTCATAAAGGTTGATGTTTCCAATGATAACCTAGAACCATAACATTATTAAGAATGACCCGAAGACATAAAGGATGAATGGTCTCATGAGGTAAGAAAATTCCTTGATGAGGATGATCAAGACCCAATGTAGGTATAAGACACTAAGTGGGGGAGTTTAGAGTGCATAGTCTAGTGGCAAGTTCCATGCTAGAAATCCTATATTTGACTCAGTCCAAGGGTGGTACTTTATTGGACGGCCTAGGAAATGACCCTTGGTTTAGTGAAAGGTCTTTTTTTACCAAGCTATACCATTTTTGAATTCGAGGGAATAAAGGAATTATAGGTGTATTCTCCTTTGGATTATCATGTGAATTCATGTACTCCAAGACGGGCTTGTTTTAAGGAAAATCAATATCAAGGGAGTCATATGAAATTGATGGAGTGACAACCCATGTGCGAAGAGTATCCTAATCATATTCCATATTAGGATGGATTTTCTAACCAAGGTCAGTAGATGTTAGAAAGATTTCTTGAGAGGTAATCACTTCCACAAAAGTTGGCATTATGCCCCCATGATATCATATTTATTAGGCACCACCCAAGGAGTAGTAGGTTCAGGGGATCCATCGGTGATATAAGAGATCATGTTTATATAGTTGGAAGAGTGTGATGAATGAGGAGGAGTTAGGGGAAGGGTGCCCATCAATGAAGAGTATTTGAACATCCCTTCTCCAATGATTTGAAAAGTGAAAGAGGAATCCCCTACAAATGGAAGTCACTAGCTATCATGGAAATTCAAGTGAGGATTGCAAAAGGTCAATTAGTTGAAAGTTACAATCTTAACCTAATTATGGAACATCATGAAAAAAAATACTAATGAGACAATAACCATCATGGCATAGAACTAGGTTTTCCCAAGAAAGAGATTGTAATCTAATGGGGCATCAATTCCTTTGGCTTAAATTGATATAATTTTTTCCATGATCTCAATAGATAAAGAAATAAAAACCCTAGTGAGGTTCGAGGATGTTCCCATTGAAGGCCTTTAACAAAAATTTCATTAATTAAAAGGTTGGAGATCAAATATATTTCCAACACTTTGATAAAATAATACAAGTAGATGATTTTTTGTTCAATATTTGCCTATGAACATGTCATCCAAAAGTGTGAACCATTATATGGAAGGCCAAATGATGCAGAAGATCAGGTTTCCATGATGTGGGATCAAATGTGATGAGATTCAAATTTTAGGGATCTAGTCGAACAATGGTATTTAAGAGCATATTTCATTGCATATGGACACTTTGGAAAACTTTAAGTTAACATGGTAGCGAGTGCTTAGTCCAATTCCTTAATAATGGTTTATTTTTTGAGTAATCCTCGCATTGGGGTTATGTGTTGTCTTTAGAATTGTGCCTTTGTCAGGTCATAATATAGTACCAAATGATGATTTTTCAATGTGAAGGGGATCATTGGTCTGAATAAGGACCATGGGTTTTGAAGTTGAAGGACTTGTCTTAGGATTTTCATAATTTTTCACTCTAGTAGTGATCTGGATATGTTAATTAACTAGAAATATGTCATGCATGGATGATGAGGAAGCATGTGGAGGATTGTGCCCACCCCACCTTTGTTGAGGAGGTGGAGGATTCACAATCATATTATTTTATTGAACTGAAAATAGATTTGTCAAGAAAATGGGTTGAAGAGAAAAAAATTGTTGTGATAAGTATAGATGGATCACATCTATCTAGGAAAACTCATGAGGATATGGTCCTCCCCACAAATCTTACAAGGAAATAAATTCTCTTTCTTTTTCTCTTTGGTGCCCCCCTAAACATTTTACTCAGTTTGAGGTTCCACCTATTTATTGATATGAGGTTTATTGGAATTGTTTTTATTCTTCTTACCTCTAGGTTGCTGAGAATTATTCAAGGGCATGAAATGCATTATATTTAACTTGGAGGTATGAACAAGAGAACTAGAAGTTTTAGTGGTTGGATTAGTAGTCAGGGCACTAGAAGTGATGTTTAGTTGGCCCACCTAATTGGTTAGCTAGCTTATGTTTCCTAAGGAAATGGACCCCATCAAACCATCCAACATTGGATATTGGCTTGGGTTTTGAAACGTCATTGAATGAATGAGGAGAATTAAGGATGATTTCATATAGTGTGCATTCATGACTAGATATCAATTTGAGTTGGTGGGTGTGAATGATTGTTTCTTCCTCGATTTGGGATCATAACTTTTCTATGCATTCAAAAATCCAAGGTAATAGTGACTTGGTAAACCATTCATGCAATAATTCATTAGGGAAATTGGCTCTCAACAAAAAGATTCTTCATCTCCACTTGTGGATGTGATTAGAGATGTTGGTTGAGGTGTCTTAGTGGAAGTTAGTGAGTATGTCCATTCCTATTTTGTACCTAATAGGAAGTTGATGGTGATTGAATGTATCCTATGCTAAATACATAAATTTATCAGAGGTTGTACTTTTAAGACCATTGTACCATTTGGAAGAACCATCGATGAGACTAATTTATAAAATTCACAACCAAATTATGTCATCCATGAAGGATTTTGAAGAGCACCATAAATGATAAATGATTATATGTGTTGCAAGGTATTCCCTAGGCTTACCATAAAATTTTGGGATGTTAGTAGGTAGTTTAGGTGGGACCACAAGCCATGTAGGATTATGCTTGACAAGATCATTCGTTAACTTTGATAGATCAAGAAATTTAAGGGTTTCCAAGAAAGGAGAATGGAACAATTTCTACGGAGGAGGTGATGATACTTACATCCCATATCTTATAATCAACCCATGGCATGGTTTCTAAAATTAGAATGGGTACTTGAGGAGGCATGGTTACTAGAGGGGTAAGATTCAACACCCATGGTGATATCATAAGGGTTATTTAACCTAGCAGGTGGACCCTCAGTGGAAAAGGGACTCTTGAAATGTTGTGGGCCTCCAAGACCAAAAGGTGCACCAAGATTAAAGCCTTTTGGACCAAAATATTGACCAAATTAGTTAGTACCCCAAGGATACAACACATTTCTAGGAATATTGTCTCTATCACCTTGGATATGCCAAGGAAATTAAGTATTCCCTTGAAAAGATGACCCCATTAAAGATTTACTTCCCAAAGGATTTATAAACCCATCATTAATGTGTATACCTCAAATTGTGCTAGGGAACAACATGAACCTAGTAGTATTATTCCAACCAAAATGGAACTGAATATTAGGTGTGAACAAGCTACTTGTAGATATACCAGGACCAAGGGGTGGACTTGTAGATCTAGATGTGAATGTAGGGTTTGAACCTCCTACAAATAACTTGCATATGCTACTCATAATGGAACTAGATACTTTCCTAAATTTGAACAAAGGGACCATATTTGAGATGTGGTGTCACCTATATTGGATGTACCAAGTGGATGAAAAATAGATCGTGGGTTATTATTCCAAATCGAAAGATAGTTTCAACATGCGCTGTAAGCACATGACTTGTGGTAGTGGGACACTGTATGGAGGGTTCCTCATGGGTAGCTCTAGTGACACTAGGTGTAGACACACTAGGTTATGCAATCTTATGAGCACTAACCACAATTAACTCTAGGTAAATACCATTTGAGTGGAAATATCTAGTCAAGTCTACACCCCCACCTAGGAAAATGGGTGAAGGAATGTGGGCCATTGAGGAATGAGAATGAGGTGCTTTAATTTCATCAACTACTTTGCAGACTACATATTCATACCACTAAAAACCAACCAATGTGGCCCCTGAGGTAGGTAAGTCTATGGTAGTAGTCTGGTTGATCCTATGTATTGGAGAAATGCCCTTCTTTTAAGATGATGAGAATGATGTGGAATAAACCTATCCAATATGTTTGTAAAGGATGTGCATGAATAAAAATGAATTTAACCTAAGTACAGCTAGACTCAAGCAAACAACAAAGACCTAACAAATTTGAGCAAGCAAGAAGGCCAATTGATCAAAGGAGTCTTCCATTAGTTAGATCTTGGATGTTTAGGGCCCAGTTCAACCACAAAGATATAGATAGTATGGTTACCCTTCCCTCCTTCCTAATGGTTCTAGACCTAGCTCAAGTACCTTTAATTATGCATGGGCACCCTTTCTGGGGGATCCAAGTAAGTACTGACCAACCTTTGTCCGAGGTACAATAAGTATGTCCCACTCACCATTTCCTATGTAAGTCCTAATATTATGGCCACTAGGGTTACCACCTACAACAAAATAAACTAGGGTAATAATCATTGGTTGGGTCCACAAACAAGGGTACTAGGGTATGAATCCATATCCTCCGAAAATAGACCCTTGCATGTATGTAGACCAAACCACCACATCTATATGCAGTGGGATGATCACCCCACTACTTCCTGTGTGACCAAGTGCTTTACCATTGTGTTATAAGGGGTCCCATGGCAACGGATAATTGTAAATGGATTTGCACACCATAACTCAATATTCCAGTGTTATTTTAATGGCCTTGGAGAGTGTCCTCACCAAACTATTCCAAGGCCCTAAGATTCTAAGACAATAATGGTGTGCTAGCGGGGAAATGAAAAATGTTCGATAAATTTTATTAATCATTTCTTTTAGTGGTTTCTTTTTAACTTAGGGTTATTCAAAGTTAAACTTGGTGGAGTTTTTGACTTTCTTCAAAGAAAGAGATGAATAATTATGAACATGAAATCCTTACTATTGATGAAAAATATCTAGATAAGAGTAATATATTTCCAATTCAGTATGAATATAGTCCTCACAACTCTATCCTTTATCACTTCGAAATATATTAACAAATAAAAATAAAAATTATTATGAAATCAAAGGAAAAAAACCAAAGTAAGCAAAAGGAAAATACACCCAAAACCTAAGACCATACTTACACTCACAATAGTAGGCAAAAAAAGAAAAAGGGCCACAAGACAATGATGACAGAGATATACCCAACCCTAATGTCATTAATGGGAATCAAATCCAGTAGGATTTATGGCCCTTAGAAAAGACTACAAATCCACCTATGTGAAGTGAATTTGAAGATTTTATGGTTGAGAAAAAGCCTAAAAGAATCAAATTTGAGATTAGTCTAACCTTGGGTTCAGAATGATGCAAGAAAACAAAATAAATCTAAAGGAAAACCCCCTCAAAACCCTTATTGATCTCATTTAATGCTCTTTCATAGTGTAAATAGAGTGTCCAATTCTATTTCATAGACTAAGTGGAGTGTTAGACAAGAGACCAAAACTCTATGAAGACTAAGTAAGAGAGATCATAAACCAATTGAATTTAAATAAAACCCATGACCATAGAGTGTTAGGAAACAAATTCGTGGCATGGTGGTAAGTCCGTGGACTGTAGTGTGGGAGGTTGAGGGTTCAAACCCCATCGATGCTCGTTGACCCTTCAAAATTATTTTAACCAATCACAAATAACCATGTGGCATCATCTCATTGAAAATGTCCACGTTCAGTTTAAATAGCAATTAATGGTTAGTTTTCTGGAAGTTAAGTCTAGTTTAATTCGCAGTCTCAGTTGACTGTTAGTTCGTTGCAGTGCACTGTTAGTTTCCTTCCAATTAAACATAAGTATTCCAGTGTGCAGCTGAAGAAAGAACTAGCCGAACATAGCAGAACAGAGGGTATTGTGAGAGTGCTGTCAAAGAAAAACACCAATTGTCAAGGATTTAAGCAGAAGCCCGAGAAAAAACCCATCACAGATTAGAGCCAACTTGCCAAGCAGCTTTACCCATCACAGATCAGAGCCAACTTGCCAAGCAACTTCACTCCTCAACAGCGTTGTCAATTCTATTGTCAAAAGGTACTGCTGCAAACTTCAATCTCTGGTTTTTTTTTCAATCGCAGGTAAAATTCCTAATAATAATTCTCATCACTTTTTCAATGAATGCGCTATACCTGAATTATATCGGCCTCTCGTGAGAAATTTCTTTCAAGCATTTAAAGGGCGGTTGTTTACATGAATTATAAAAACGGGAGGTTACTCTGTGTTACGAAGACGGTTGATTGTGAGTAAACTCTTTCTTCAAAGCACCCAAGTATTCCGAATTTCCATGTTGGAACCATTGGTTTTTATCATTTTCCTCTGCTAAGACGATGGGTTTGCTTGTTTTTATGAAGAATGGCTCACATGCATTTCAAGCCTGTACAACAGATTCAATATATCGAGAACTGGTTCAGTTATAAGCATTGATTTTTTGAGAGAAAATAGAGCATATAACCACCAAGTCATCCACTGACAAACGACAGTGTCTTGCAATACTGTCCAATGAATTATTGATAGCCAATTATCTGTCTTGTTATCTCATCTTTGGCAGATGAATCATTGTGTGTCTTTATTCGGATGTCTACAGTATTCATTGCCAGTCACCAATGGACTGTTCTCACCAATGTCTGGTAATCTCATCTTATGGATTGATACAGTGTCTTTGTTGGAGGTGACTTGAACACATAGAAATATTGTTATTGTAGGGGCAGATATGGTAGAAACACATTTCCTGCAATATCCCCCAATAGAAAATTCCTATGGAGCAATTGATTTTTTCAAACATCTGAGCATTTTCATGTATGGTATTTTCATGTATGGTAGCTGTGGTGCCCATTTCTTTCCCAGGGTAAAAATCTTTTCTGTTTTTCTTTATACATTTAGTTATCCATGAGAATGCCTCTGCTTGCCAGCAAGTCTTAATGCCTAACTAGTTAAAAGCTTCTTTGAACTTTGAAGTACGAACATTTGCATATTCATTCAGTTATATCCGTGTTAACCATAAACAAGAGATATTTTCTGGCTGTTAGCATCCTAATCCCAAACAAACAAGAGTGTTTGGCATCCTAAGCACAAACACGCAGGGTCCGTTCCTCGGACACAGCACAATTGAAATTAAGACTACTGGGGGATTGCATTAGGGGGAAGGGAGGACAGCTCGGTTCCCACAGCTTGTGATCTTTAGGTCTCCAAGCACTGCTTTAAAGCTTTCCTAATATTGTTCACCTTTGATATGGTGTTTTTCTCTCTCCTCGTTTCTTATATGCGAAACCTCCAAACATCGTTTCTCGTACCGTTCTCGTTTCCCGTTCCGTTTCCCGTTTCTCGTTTCTGGTAACATAGATCAATACATGCCTACCTGGAGAAATATGAGGGCTGGGGATGAGTATATTACTAAGATATTAGACCAGTTTTTAATTGTGGATCATTTGATTCACTGATTCCCCCTTCTTCATCAACGAGTAGGCTGGGGGGTTATCTGATCATCTCCCAATTCTATTTCAAATAAAGGATTCCTCAGAAAAATAGGCTAGCCCATTTAAAATGAACTCACATTGGCTTGTAGTGCAGAGTTTTTCTAAAATGTTTAGAGAAAATTGGTGACCATATGATGAGGGCTCGGGTCAGTCGATGGCAATGCATTTTTTTATCTAATCTGTAATCTATAAAACCCTTGGAAAAGGATTGGGTGGTCAAGAATAGGAAGGATGAGGAAGAAGTAACACCTTCGACAACAAGAACCCCTGACAAACCAAGTAACACCTTCGATGAAACATAAAGAGGTGAAAAGTGTGGTGAAATATCACCCAGT